>JAJOZX010010326.1:5000-135000 GCA_023014485.1 Bathynomus jamesi | reverse complement strand
TTCGCTCACAACATCATTTCCATAAACTCTTTGAATGTTTGCGGATTCACTAGCGTTAGATCCTTTATGGAACTCATACACATCACATGTCGAATATGCTCTTTCGTGGGCTCCATGTTTTTTCAATTACTGCAATATAGGGGTGGCGTTGTAATTGTATGAAAAACACTAGAAAAAATATTAATTAGCCTAATCCTACACTAACCTAAGCCTACACTAGCCTAAGTCATTCTGTATCATTCTGTATCGTGATAAAACCTGTGCGAACCTGTCGCCGCGTGTATTTTGCAACATTTCTAAAACTATTTCACATTATCTTGAGGTTATTCTATTATCTATCGTCCTTTTTCTAATCGAGCAGAATTTATGTTACAACCTGATAGTACCAGTAGACTGGTCTTCATTGTCACTGGAGTTACTGCTTATTTCAGGAATACAGGGTGTCCCAAAGTCTCCATACATAGGGAAAATTAGCACTTTTTAGCAAAATGTAACTTTATTTACAAAACATTCTCTACATGATTGCCATTTCTTTGTAAACACACACGGATGCGTCTCTCCCACTCATGGTGAACTCGTGTTAACACATTTGGTGTTATGGACGTAATGTACCAGGAAAAGATACAGAACATGGATCGCCTAAAGGAACGCATTCGAAGTGCAATTACGTCCATAACACCAAATGTGTTAACACGAGTTCACCATGAGTGGGAGAGACGCATCCGTGTGTGTTTACAAAGAAATGGCAATCATGTAGAGAATGTTTTGTAAATAAAGTTACATTTTGCTAAAAAGTGCTAATTTTCCTTATGTATGGAGACTTTTGGGACACCCTGTAGATTCGTCTTCTATATCACTATCAAATAATTTTTCTTCTAAGTCATCGTTATCATACATATTTCAAATCCAAGTTTTTTAATTCTTTCCCAAGGTCTTTCACATCTATAATTTTTTTAGTTGATGACATACCTATTTATTCGAAAATTAATTATAATAACTGAAAAAAAAATAATACTTGCAAGATATATCACACAATATATATATATATATATATATATGAAAATAACGACGAAGGAAAAAGGAAACGCAGAATGGTGCTCAAGCGCTTTCGTCTAATGACATCCTCAGGAACACTGAAATAAATAACAAGTTCGGGACTATATATATAGGTCACAAAAAAAATAGAAAAATATAAATTGTAGGAGGAGCATACAAATTTATAAGGAAAAGCTACCAGAGTTTTAGCACTTTGCCCCTCTTATCTAAATCCGTTCTGAACGAATTCAGAACAACACGATCAAGCGAAAAAAGGCCCTGGCTAATGTTGAAATTATTTGCAAGTTTAATAATGGCAGACTCAAGAATATTTTTATAAACAATGTTGCTTGAGTGAAACAAAATTGAAGCATCATTCCAATCAATACAATGGGATAACTCTGACAAATGGAGGAAAAGGGCACTGGACGACTGTCCCGTTCTAATGGAATATTGATGTTGTTTTACACGCGTGTACAAATCCTTTCCCGTCTGTCCAATGTCAAAGGAATCACATTGTTTACAGCCAGTTTTATAGATAATGCCTGAATTATTGGTAGGACTATTTTTAACTATGATATTTTTCGCAATATTTTCACCTGAAAATACTACAATAATATTCAAAAGTTTAAGTACATTAGCAATGCCTAAAAAGCCTGGGAAAAATGGAAGTACTAAAATATTCTTCGACAAAATGAGAGGGTTATTATTCACACGATAAAAAGTTCATTTTGCCTTGTTAGGACAAGATTCCAAAAAAGCAGGTGGGCAACACAAATCACTTCCAATACTGTTGATTTTTTCTAATTCGGCATCCATGTATTCTGGACTGGCGGTCCTAAGAGCGGGGAGAAACATCGAAGAAAATATGGCGTTCTTGATAGGGGTGCCATGTCCGGAGTAAAAATGTACGTAGGACAAATTGTTTGTTTTTCCCCAATAAATACTAAACTTAAAACCTAGGCTTTCCCTATGTACACGCACGTCCAAAAACGGGATTGAGTTGTTTTCTTCAATGTTTCTCCGCGCTCTTTGGATCGCCGGTCCAGAATACATGGATGCCGAATTAGAAAAAATCAACACCTTTCCCAGTAGTTCAGTTCTTTGCACCCCTTGATCTTGACTGTGAAGCTTCTCTGAATCCCTTCCAGTTGTCTAATGTCTTCTTTTTTATATGGGCATGTTAGGACCGAGCAGTATTCCAATTTGGGTATGATCAGTGTTTTCAGTAGGGGAATCATTATATTCCTATCCCTTCGTTTAAAAGTTCTCAGTATCTGCCCAGTTACTCTCTTTGGTCTGTTTACTGCTATCTTGTTTTGTATTTAAAATTTCGCATCATCAGTCATTACAAACCCTAAGTCTTTTGCTTTAGAATTTCTCTGAATTTCCTGTCCATCTGGGGTATAATATTCCATGGATTTTCGGTCCTCTCTTTTTCGTACCGTAACAGCTGAAATTTCTCAGTGTTAAACTTCATATTGTTGTCTTCCGTCCACTTGTAGATTCTGTTCCTGTCTGTTTGTAGAGATCCTATATCTTCTAGGTTTCTTATTTTTCTACTGATCTTTGTCATCGGCAAAGACTGTTACTGTGCTGTCTCTGGTAACGTCCTCATCTATGTCAGTTAGCATGATTATGAAGAGTAGTGGAGCTAATACTGTTCCTTGTGGTATTGAGCTGAGGACCTCTGATTCTATTGAAGATGCTCCTTGTACTGTAACGACTTGCCGCCGCTCATTAAGGAAATTATATATCCATTTCCCTACTTTTCCTGTTATTCCCATATGCTTCAGTTTATGTATTATGATTCCATGGTCACACTTGTCGAACGCTTTGGAAAAGTCTGTGAATATTACATCATAGTTTTCATTACTTTCCAGTGCATTAATAATGTTGCTGTAGTGTTCCATTAGTTGTGATAGGCATGACCTGCCTGACCGAAACCCAGGTTGGTTATCATTTAATTTTTTCTGAGTTTCCAAAAAGCCATAGATTTTCTGTCTAACTATGCTTTCAAATATTTTAGTGAGATGAGATGTAAGCGACACTGGCCTATAGTTTTTTGGCCTCGGATCGATCTCCTCCTTTATATATTGGGACTATGTTCGTGCTCTTCAGGATGTCCGGTATTTCTCCCGTGTCTAGTGATCGTCTCCATATCTAATATAAGGCTCAGCGATTGCATTCTTGCAGTTTTTGATCAGTGTGGCATTCCACTTGTCCGGTCCTGCCGCTGAGTGTGCTTTTACGAGGGTACTTCAATAAGTATCCGCACTTTTTATTTTAGTGATAATATAGTATATATAGTATATACACGTAATAACGAGCCAAACTGAGATCTATAGGCTTATTTAGGCTAGCAACAGTTTAGGCTTATTTATGCTACTCGTAGCTTTCACAAGGTTTGTGCAAGATGGGTGCCCAAACAGTTGACAGAAGAGCACAAGCGAAATCGTATGGACGTCTGCTCTCGTCTTTTGACGCGGTATCATAATGAAGGTGAAAACTTTTTGGAGCGCATTATCACTGGAGATGAAACCTGGATCCATCACAATGAACCAGAAAGCAAACGACAGAGCATGCAATGGAAGCATCGAACATCTCCCGTTGCAAGGAAGTTCAAAGCGCAGCTGTCAGCAGGTAAAGTTATGCTAACACTGTTTTGGGATACACGAGGCCCTATCCTTGAACATTATCTAGAGCATGGCACTACAGTAACAAGTGCATCGTATTCTGACATACTTCGGAATGAGTTAAGGCAAACAATTCGCACAAAACGGAGAGGGAGATTGTCGGAAAGTGTTTTCTGTTACACGAAAATGAGCGCCCTCATACCGCTGCACAGACTAGAAAATGCCTTCAAGAACTTAAATTTGAAGTTCTCGACCATCCAGCCTACAGTCCAGACCTTGCACCTTCGGATTTTTACCTGTTTGGACCACTAAAAGACGCTTTGAGAGGTCAGCGATTCCAAGGCGATGATGACCTGAAGGAGGCGGTGCATGACTGGCTACGCACACAGCCAAAAACATTCTTTTGTGATGGCATTAGGAAGCTTGTAGATCGCTGGACTAAGTGTATTGAGAAACAGGGAGACTATGTTGAAAAGTGATGTGTTTATAATCTATCAGATGTGAAAATAAAATTGTGAAAATAAAATGTGCGGATACTTATTGAATTATTCTCGTAGTTTCCCTTAGCATGTGTAATATCATCTGTCGTAAAGTCGAAGTCCGTTATACTTTCCCCTTGTACTTCTTCAAAGAACGCGTTTCTATCGCATATCAGTTTGTCAGTTTTTGGGATATTGAATGATGATTCGTACTGAGCTCTTAATATTTCAGATACTTCTGTTAGATCATCAGATAAAGCACTGTCTTCGTTTTTCAAAGGTCCAATAGTAGCATGGTTTGTCGACTTCCTTTTTGCAAAATTATAGAAGTATTTTGAGGTAACCTTTATCGCCTCTACAGCGTCGCCGCCTTCTTTTTTCTGTATGTTTCTCAATTAGTTCCTGTATGACGCAATCGATACTCTGCAGTTTATCACTTAATATTTTTCTGATGTTGTTATCTTTACAGTTACTTAATTTTGCAGTCACTCTTTTTCTCTTTCGGAACAATGTCCTCTTCTGTCTCTCGAACCTGCTTCTCTTTTTTCTTTGTTGTATTTTTGGGACATGTCTTTCCACAATTTCCAGCGTCTTCTCCTCTAAGGTCGTTAGCATCTCTTCCGTTGTCATGGCCTCGAAGATGGATTTCCAATCTATTACTTCATGCTGGATGCAGCATCTTCCCAGTTTATAGCTTTGGAGTGAAAATTAAAAATTAAGAATTTGCTTCTTTCTGTTGTTCGTGTTCTTTCCTTTCTTGTTGCTTTTATATTGGTTGTTATTTCAATAATGTTGTGATACGACATTATAGTTGGGGATATTTCTACCTTATCAATTAGGTTGCTGTTGTTTATGAACACCAAATCTAGGCAGTTGTTTTTTCTTGAGTTTTCTGTTATTTCTTGTGTTAACATAAATTCATCAGCCAGAGCTAGTAGCATTTTTACCTGCTCCTGGTCTTCCCGTGTGCCCCCCTTGCCCTGGTGTATACATATATTTTTTCCTATCCTTTTATATTTCATGAATGAAAAATTAAAATCACCACAGAGAAAAATATTTGGGGTTGGAGAGTGTAGATCTTTTACCCAGTTTCTTACTTCTGTAATGGAATCAGAGAATGTTGAGGTTGACGTGTTCGGGGGTCTGTACATTACAATTAGTACCATATTTAATTTTTCAACTTTTGCTGCTACACATTCTACGTAGCTGTTTGAGGTACTTATAGTCATTTTTGCCATATGCCTTTCGCGTGTGTAAATAGCACAGCCTCCTTTACGTCTCACCGTTCTGTCGGCTCGGAGGATGTTATAGTTGTCAATTTGTTTTTTTTTTTTATCAATACAGAACTCACAGTGTTCACAGTTCACCTGGCAGTCCTTTAGATGGGTTTCCGTGAGGCATGCAAAGTCTACGCCGGTTCCTTGCATGAGTCCTTTCAGGTATAAAACTTTGTCCGGGGAATGATTTGATTGAAGGCCCTGAATATCGATTAGGATTATTTTTATTTTTTCTCTATCATTTTCACATACATTCGATCCGTTTTCCAATAGTGGTGCCGGTTTCGTTGTCTTGTGGTCCTCCGAGAATTTGCCTCTCTTTATCTTTGTCGGTATCTGTTGTCCAGATAACGCATGAAGTGGCTCTCGGATTCCTATATCTGTCAGCTGACTTTGCATTTGCTGGATAGTATTTAGCAGCTGAATTGTGTTGGCTACGCCTAAAAAATTTGTAGCTCTCTTTGATGTTCGTTTTTCCTGTTCACCTGTTGCGTTCCTTTGAGGGTGGTGGTAACGGCATTTTTGTCCGTATTTGCACCTCCCATATCTTGCATAGGTGTTGCAGACAGTAAGATGGTGGAACTTACACTTTTTTTCAAATTTGCAATATCCTCTTGTATAATGTGTGTTACATAATGTGAGATGTGCATAGAGGCATTGCCCATCCAGATATCTGCAGTACCCTTTGCCGTAGTATTTACAGTACAAACGGTATTTTCTACGCTCTCCTTCTTGTTATCTGGTTATCTTCTATGTTCTTAATTTTGATATTGTCATTATTTTTCTTTGGCTGTTTATTTCCTACGTTTTCATTTTTTATCTTTTTATCATTTTGTTCGTTGGGCAGTTTTACCACCTTGCAACTTTTACCTGTCTCTTTTCTTCCATTTATGTCTTCATTCTGTATTATATTGTTATTCATTATTATATTGTTATTTGTTATTTCGTCTTCTCTCTCATCCACCCGAATTGTCATTGGGACATTTCCAGACTCTTGTTTCCCCGTTTTTCCCTCCTTTTCTGTAACACTCGAATTCGCTTTTTCCATTTCTTTAAATACCGCAAAGGAGTTTACAGTCTGTGTACATGCGGCACACAGAAATGTGACTCCTGCGATCTGTTTAGCGTTCGAGACGAGGGATATTTTCCTATCATCCCAATTCATGCAGATAAAGTCGTGCAGTTTTTTACAGAAATCGCATCTCATTGCTGCCTTTTCAGTTGTTTCCAGGTTACACAAATTGCAGATTAAGTGAGAATTTGGACCCATGGTTATGCTATTCATTAATTATCGTAAAAAGAAATACACACACAAATTATTTATTTATTTATTTATTTTCCCTTTCTTTCTCTTTCCTTTCCTTTCGATGGTCGCGAAGGTTTTCTGACCTTTGCGTTTTATGACCTTTTTCCTGCCTTGTTTCAAAAATTTCTCGAATGCTAACCGTATTACGGTTTTAATATATATACTTTAAACTGGTGATAATTTATGTAAACTGTATTGCACTTTCTTATTTACAATGAATTTCACTTTATAATTTATATGTACGGATCACTGATACTTTATACACTTTCGGGTGTAAACAAAATAAACCGCTGAGTATTTTAGTCCCTTCTTTTTTGGATGTTAATACAGAGAGAGACACAACACGTCCGTTTCCCACAAGGTACAAGCAACATATATATATATATTAGTGATATAGCGGATGTCATTTTTTTCACATCCGCGGATGCAGATGCGGACGCGGATGTTTGATTTCAACATCCGCGGATGCGGATGCGGATGCGGATGTCTACATTTTCGTTATTTTTTAGGATATATTCGAGATTTGTTGTGTTTAACGTATATAATAAGTTATTATATAGAGAGAGCTGTAGCTATAATGTAGTATAATTGATTAATTGTACAATAATTGCTGTACTTTTCTTTGAACATATAAAATAATATCAAGCATCTAACTAATATAGAAATCAATTAGTGAATTCGTCTGCAAATAAATTCGTTATATTTTGTTGAGTTTCAGCCACAATTAGAAACCATAATTGTGTTACCAGGATGCGGGACGTGAACCCAACTCAAATGCACCCCACCGACCTCTTTCCCCAACCTCCACCCTTATAGAAAGAGATCTTTAATTAGCTTGATAACTAGTTATATTAAGTTTAAAGTTTTATTAGGCATATTTATAAATGAGTAATTAAAATAAAGTAAACTAAGATGTTCATCGTTTAATGTTCAAACTTAATTATAGGAAGGTTATGCTTAAGGAACATTAACTTTTCTGCCTTTTCTGCTGCCAGTCTGTTTCTCTTTTCATCATATATTAATCCAGCACTGCTAAATAATCTCTCGCTTGGTACGTTTGTTGGAGGACAGGCTAAATGTTTCCTTGCAAGTTTACTCAAGTATGGATAGATATTCTGCGTATTTTTCCACCAACTAATAGGATTGTCACATGCAGCCAGGCGTTTTTCTTGGTGATAGCTCTCGATCATTTTTACTACATCTTTTGACATCGCGTAGGTCTCGTCATTGCTGCTTGACTCAAGAAACTGAGAGACAGATTCTGTGATAGATTTGCTTGTTGAAGGTGTTGGTTCTGTCACTGAAACTTTTATTCTTTTGGTGGGTGGCGAAGCGACAGATTCAAGAGATTGAAGCTCTTCAACTGCTTTGCCAAGTGATGATTTAACTCGTTCTAATGTACTAGGTGAAAATAACTTAGCTTTGTAACGTGGATCTAAGTAGGTTGCAAGAGAGTAACTTCATACAAGAACAGCCTCTCGTCTTGTCGCTTGCATCACTTTTGCGCAAAATGAACTAGTTCTATTAATATAGTAGAATTTGATAATTTCCGCTTATTAATGACATTTTATCTCAACGGTCCACATCCGCACGACATCCGTAGTCCAAAGTGCGGATGCGGACGCGGATGCGGATGCGAGAAAATGTGCGGATGTTCCGCGGATGCGGATGCGGATGCGGATGTGACCTACATCACTAATATATATATGTATATATATGAAAATTATTTCACGAAAGTAACACGTAAAAAATATTTATGATGAATAAAACCACGAAGGAAAGGAAACACAAAAATGGTGCTCAAGCGCTTTCGTCTAATGACATCCTCAGGAACACTGAAGTACATAAAAGGGTTACATCCTATATATAGGTTACAGAAAAAAAAAATAATAATAAATAACATACATATATATATATATATATGCAATAAACGGAGAAGTAAAAATAAAAATTAAAAATTATTAAAGGATTATCAGAGAGGCATACAGATTTGTAAGGAAAAAATATCGATTTTTAGCACAAGATCAAATGAATTATAAAAATACGAAATTATACTGGAAATCTGCCCGGGTTTTAACACTCTGCCTTTTATGGTCAAGTTTCGATGTATATAAAAATAAAATGAAAATTAAAAGTTAATAAAGTAGCATACAAGTTTACCAAAGATTTAGTGTTCTACCCTTCTTATCTAAATCTGTTTTGAAGGAATTCAAAACAACAGGATCGAGTTGAAAAAGACCTTTGCTTATGTTGAAGTTATTTGAAAGTTGGATAATGGCAGACTCAAGAATATTTCTATTAACAATGTT
The DNA here is from genome assembly GCA_023014485.1 of Bathynomus jamesi. Lineage (NCBI taxonomy): Eukaryota > Metazoa > Arthropoda > Malacostraca > Isopoda > Cirolanidae > Bathynomus > Bathynomus jamesi. The sequence goes on along the minus strand of JAJOZX010010326.1, from coordinate 125,958 downwards.
GCTAGAGTGGAATAAAACTGAAGCATTATTCCAATCAATACAGTGGGATAACTCTGACAAATGGACAAAAAGAGCACTGGACAACTGTCCTGTTCTAACGGAATATTGATGCTGTTTTATACGTGTGTGCAAATCCTTTCCCGTCTGACCTATGTAAAAGGAATCACATTGTTTACAACCAATTTTATAGATAATGCCTGAATTATTGGTAGGGCTATTTTTTACTATGATATTTTTCACAATATTGTTATATGAAAATACTACATTAATATCCAAAAGTTTAAGTATATTAGCAATGCCTAAAAAGCCCGGGAAAAATGGAAGTACTAAAATATTTTTTGACAAAGTACGAGTGTTATTATTGACGCGATAGAAAGTTCGTTTTGCCTTGTTGAGACAAGATTCCATAAACGCAGATGGATAACACAGATCACTTCCAATACCGTTGATTTTTTCCAATTCGGCATCGATGTATTTCGGACTGGCGATCCAAGGGCGTGGAGAAACATTGATGAAAAAATGGCCTTCTTAGTGGGTGTGTCATGTCCCGAGTAAAAGTGTACGTAGGACAAATTGTTTGTTGTTTTCCGATAGATACTAAACTTAAAACCTGGGCTTTCCCTATGTACACGCACATCCAAAAATGGGATTGAATTGTCTTGTTCCACTTCTAAAGTAAACTTAATGGAGGGGACTTGATCGTTTAACTGAAGGAGGAAGTTATCCAGGTCACGATCCATGGGCCAGATACACAAAATATCGTCGACGTACCGCAACCAAGGGATGCCAACCCCTAGGATTCTCGGAATGTAAGTAATTTCGAAATACTCCATATAAATATTGGAGAGGAGGGGCGATAAGGGGTTGCCCATGGCCATCCCAAAAACTTGTTGATAATACTCGTTATTGAAAGTGAATTTACAGTCTTTGATGCAAAGCTTAATAAGTTCCAAACAATGTGTGAAGGTAGTGGCAGGTCATACTTATGTAATTCTTGGGAGAGAAAGTCAAGCATATCGTCAATCGGCACTTTTGTAAACAATGAACAAACGTCAAAACTGATCAATCTATCGTTAGTTTCAGTACGTGCATTATTCAATTTTTCAGTGAGATCCATGGAATTTTTTACATGTGAATCAGAGATAGTTCCGAGAATGGGGGACAAGACTTTGACAAGCCATTTGGAGCGTTTATAAGTAATAGAGCCCACCGAGCTAATAATAGGGCGCATAGGGTTGCCAGGTTTGTGGGTTTTAATAAGACCGTAAAGGTAGGGCAGAGAAGGTGAAGTGGACATGAAAAGCGGAATTAAGTCCTTATGATCGTTGAGAATGCGTTTCAAGCCATTATTAAATGATTTGATGACGTCATCCTGCGGGTTCTTCCTAAGTTTGCTGTATGTGGCCGGGTCCTGGAGAAGCTCGTTCATCTTTCCGATGTAGTCCACTTTGTCCATAATAACTATGGTGTTAGCCTTGTCTGCTTTTGTAATATGGAGCTCCCCATCTTTTTTTAATTGTGAGAGGCTATCGCGAAAACGTTTAGGAAAGTTATCTTCGTAATTACCATTCACCGCACTATAAACGAGGCCTTTAACTATTTTAAACAAATACTGAGGGAGATTACACTGTTTTTCAAAACACGCGAGACTGTAACAAATTTGTAAAGCCGAAGGTTTTTTAACAATAAAAAAGGACATACCATATCCAAGGGCACTTTTTGCATCGTCACTAATGTTTTTCGAAGAAAGGTTCAAAACACACTTTGAGCTTGCTTTTTTACTCCACTGACTATTTCGAATGAGACTTTTAATTTTTCGATCCAAAATGTTACGAAGTGAAGTAGTTCTCCGACGCAACTCGTTGTAAATTTCATCAAACAAAGGTTGGATCCACGGTTGGGGAATAACGGTTACAAAATTATGTTTGGCGAGGTTTAAATTTTTGAAGGCGACCACTCATTTTGTCTGGTGACTTCAATATGTTTCTTTAAAATTAATCTGCTGAAGTTGTTGAACGGATGGTCGTCAATTTGTCTGAGGCGAATCGGAAGCAGGGATTTGGGAAGAACTTGCTCCTCTAGACAATTGCGGTACGTCGACGATATTTTGTGTATCTGGCCCATGAATCTTGACCTGGATAACTTCCTCCTTCAGTTAAGCGATCAAGTCCCCTCCATTAAGTTTACTTTAGAAGTGGAGCAAGACAATTCAATCCCATTTTTGGATGTGCGTGTACATAGGGAAAGCCCAGGTTTTAAGTTTAGTATCTATCGGAAAACAACAAACAATTTGTCCTACGTACACTTTTGCTCGGGACATGACACCCCCACTAAGAAACATCGTATAAAAGGGTCACCATATATGTAGTAGATTAAAGGGACAAACCTTTACTTCTTAATGTAATAGGAAGACTGTTTTCTGACAGATGTTCAAGATTGTAGGATTGTTTTCGGTTTGATCATCTTTAGTCTCACTAAGTATGGTATTGTCACTATACTTCATAACTCCAGGTAGCTCCACAGGTTCTTATAGTCTTCATATTCTTGAAGAAACTTCTGAAGCGGCTTTTGGTATGAGATTCTTTTCTCATCAGGATGTATGTGTTTCTTCAGTATATTTAATAATTCACTCTTCATTCTTTGAAGCCTATTTTTACTAGGGTCTAAAGACGTTTCATGATTTTTGGTGGTTTGTAATGAAGTGTACACATCGTGAGATAGCACCACAACCTTCAGCATCTTTATAATCACCAAAAGTAGGTTAATAGGTGGAATGACACAATATACACGCTGTGTACAGGCTTTGAAAAATAAAACGTCTTTTCCTTTAATAACTCTTAGCATAGACTTTGTTTTACCACACCCTGCAGGCCGTTTATACTACATGTTGACAGACTTGTGAACTTGAATTTCTCCAAAGACTCCATCTTCTGTGTGACACAACCATAAGCACGTATTTTACCAAGGATAAAGATTTTTAAGAGACCATTCCTAATATGCGCTAATTTTACCGTCTTTTCCTTTCCCAGGAAAAATAGTGTGGCCAACCTCCAAGACTTCTCAGAGCCTAATGAGACTTCAAAAAGAGCTGAAGACGCTTCAACAAAACCAACAACGTCCTTGCGTGATGGAAGGAGCGCTCAAGGCACCGGCCAGGAGCCTTCCACTTCCATAGCCATTAAAAGACCGTTGGTAGAAGATGGTCTGAAACATTCCACGTCAAGTGTGATCGACTAAGATTCGATGACTCGCCCAGCTCTGAGGCTGCACCACCAACATCACCAACACCACCAACACCATCACCGTCACCAACCCCACCATCAGAGAAATCAGATGACCTAAATCCCGCTAGCCACCAACCTTCCACGTCTCATCGTCCAAAGAACTCGACGCATCTACATCTCCTACAGAAAGAACTGTTCACTCTTCTATTAGTTGCGTTTATTAGGTTCACTGTTATAGTTCATCCATGGGTCGCTTATGACATTGTTCGTCGGATCATCAAACGCCCTGCAGCGCAATGAGGGTCAAGAGGCACAGGTGAAGCTGGCGTTCGGATTTACTCCAAACGACAAGAACGGGGACCTGCTCTGGATAGTTATATCCTACAGGAGACTGATAGAGGGGGATGTTGATGACATTCTCTTACGCTTAAACAAAGCTTCCAGAGCAGATCGTTGTTCAACCAAGAGCAGTTCACGCTCGACATCAACCATGTCTTCCGGGTTGTGGGCCATGACGCGACACCCTACACAGTCAATTTTAACTTCGATAAAATTTACAAACAACTTACAAACACCGAACATGGTTGCATCTTATAACTGTAATTTTGGCGAGCGGTTATAGAACGGGCTCAAAAAATCTAGCTAGGGCATGTGAGCCTCATTTTAACTGCAATGTGGGTATTGTTTGTTAAGGTGGAAGAGCAGATGATGTTTGGGTTGGCTGAACATCGTAAAACAACTCATGGTTTTAAGAGCCGTGTAACGGACCGAACGCGTCCTTTACTATTTTACAGCTGGTGGGAACAACAGTTCTTTACGCTAGTTACGATCAAAGTCGCAAGCAGGGTTGTCAGCACGATTTATGTAAGGGATGCCTTGAATTTAGGAATGATCTGTTAAAACATTGCAAAAAACTTCACTTTTTCTACGTGAAGGTCAAAATATGAAAATAAAAACCCACTCCAATAGACAGAGTTTATTTCCACGACAGTTTCGATGCCCACTGGCATCGACATATGTCTTATCCAAATCCGAAAAGGAAGTTCTTAATTTAGGGCTGTCGTTTGCCCTTAAAACCCGATAAAAACATTGTTTTAGATTTTGTGTCTTCCGTAGTTAATTGCAGGGTGGATATTCCGTGTTTAAATGGTTTGATTCTGAGCAAGTTTCTGGAACATTTCAACTCAATGGACTCTATTCCAAAAAGATTCCTGTTAGCTTTAGACAAGCTCAGGAAGAATGAAGCAATATTTGTCACTAAAGCGGTCAAAAGTAACACTGTGGTTATTTTGGACAAGTGTGATTATAAACAAAAAGTGGAAGCGTTACTTAGTGATGAATTCACCTAAGTAGTATAGCCGCAAAAGGTTAGAGTGCAGGAATGTTGCAAGTGATTACGTAATGTTGCAAAGGGGGGTGGAGGTTGTTGCAAAGGGGGTGGGGGTGTTGCAAAAAGGGGGAAAATTCCCCCAAAGGGCCCTTTGTTGCCAACCGGGGTTGCAAGGGGCATGCAACTTGGAGGCGGAGTTCTCCCCCAAGCTATTCCCCCCAAAGGGCCAGAAAGGAGAGAAAGGAGGAGAGGTGTTCACCTGGCAGGAGCCAAGTGCATATTAAGACTTCAGCCGAGTAGGCGTTGTTTTATAGGCTCCTAATCAGCCAGTTGGCTGAGCCAAGGGGGGGGAGGGGTACACATGAAGGAGAGAGAGAGAGAGAGAGAGAGAGTAGTTGCCTTTGATTGCAAGGCATGCAACTTGGAGGCGGAGTTCTCCCCCAAGTTATTTTCGTTTACCTAACCTAAGAGGCCTCTAAGGGGTTTTCCCAAAGGGCCAGAAAGAGAAGGACCAGAGGTCCTTGCTCGGCTGGGAGCCGAGCTTGTAATGACTCCGTCAGTCGTCTCTCGGTCTTTTATAAAACTCTATTCTGGCTGAGTTGCCAGATAGCGCCATGTATGCAGTTGCTGAGTTGCAAGATATCGCCATGTATGCAGTTGCTGAGTTGCCAGATAGCGCCATGTATGCAGTTGCTGAGTTGCCAGATAGCGCCATGTATTCCAGATAGCAATATTTATTAAATTGTACTTCTATAAATAATAAACTAATGAACCACTCGTGTGCACAAACATATAAAATACCACAATATATGACGGTAGATGAATCCAATTAAGTTCTGTTTATTAAATAAATAATTTTTACACACTTAATTTTTATTATAAATATTTTAGTCACGAATAATGAAACGAAAAGAAACTTTACGAATATATGCGATACAGTTCAAAACATACGACCCTCATTCCCCCCAAATTCCCCCACCCAGATATATATATATATATATATATATAATAACTAATGAATCACTCGTGTGCACAAACCATATAAAATACCACAATATATATTTATATAGTTAATCAATTGGAAGATTCAACCATATAAAATACCACAATATGTTTATATAGTTAATCAATTGGAAGATTCATTTAAAGTTGAAATTAGTCAAAACACAATACGCTATAACGGGGTCGGGCGACTAATGACATCTTTATATTTCGAAGAAACACCTGCTTGTTGAGAGATCTTCCTTCCAGACCGCTCTTGATATATATATAATATATATATATATATATATATAATAAACGAATAAACAACTCGTGCACACACACACACACACACACACACGCACACGAGGAAAAGGAGACTCTGTGTCAATTCGAATCGTCCCCTAGAGACCTTTTCGGCCGAGGGTTAATCCTTCTACAATCTATTCGAGCAAAAACCACCGCTCACTTCAAAATATTAATATTATCATTATTATTATTATTATTATTTCTACAATGAAAATATTTTATATTTACGCGTAATTTGTATGGTGTCATATTCTTAGATAACATCTTGTTATTGAAAGAAATACACAATTATATTAAATAACAATCAGCGAAAGAAATAAGGTAGGCATACCTGAATGTACTAATAATATATATATATATATATATATATATATATATATATATATATATAGAAAGAGAGCGAGAGTTTTGCTCAAATAAAGGAATCCAGTGGTGGCCAACCGGTGCGTGCCATTTTAGGTTTAATTCGGATGCGCAAAAAAAAAAAAAATTCTTAAAAATTACTAAACTTGTAAGTAAAAATAAAAATATAATATTTACCTTAAATAGAAATATAATGTGAAAAATATTTAGCTTAATTTTAGTTTACATCTAAACTGCTTAAATCTTTGATTTTTAATATTTAGTGTTAGAAGTGAAAATTTAGCACAATTCATACTAGACCTCGATGTGACACTTCAAAGTACTTGATAATATTTTGGGAAAAAATGTAAATATTATTTTCTCGAAAACTATGGGTGATAGAAAAATTCTGAAACCATATTTGGAATCAGTATCAAAAGTTCTATAAGAAATCACCAAATAATTTTCAAGAAATGTTGTTCCCTAGTGTAATTTCTCGCCGAATTGGAAAGGTTTTCACTCCGCCTTAGACCCACAGTTTAACGTGGATTCAGAAATACATCTCGTCGATTGCTCACTATTTCATCGAGATAATTAAAGCTCATATACAGGACCTGCATTGTCTATAAGATCTGTGGGAAACTCTGAGTAAATGGAAATATTATTTTCTCGAAAACTATGGGTGATAGAAAAATTCTGAAACCATATTTGGAATCAGTATCAAAAGTTCATAAGAATCACCAAAAATTTTCAAGAAATGTTGTTCCCTAGTGTAATTTCTCGCCGAATTGGAAAGGTTTTCACTCCGCCTTAGACCCACAGTTTAACGTGGATTCAGAAATACATCTCGTCGTCGATTGCTCACTATTTCATCGAGATAATTAAAGCTCATATACAGGACCTGCATTGTCTATAAGATCTGCGGGAAACTCTGAGTAAATGGAAATATTATTTTCTCGAAAACTATGGGTGATAGAAAAATTCTGAAACCATATTTGGAATCAGTATCAAAAGTTCTATAAGAAACACAAATAATTTTCAAGAAATGTTGTTCCCTAGTGTAATTTCTCGCCGAATTGGAAAGGTTTTCACTCCGCCTTAGACCCACAGTTTAACGTGGAAACCGAATGCTCTTTTAAAAATATAATTAGGATATATTTCTTTATTATAAAGTCCTCTCGATTACATTAGTGACTAATGATCCGGGAATAGTGGGGGAAAAATATTGACATGGTAAAGACAGCAAGGAGTAATACGAGCATTAAATCTATTGGAGAAAATATAAAGATGCCATTACTCGTCCGGACCCGTTATAGCGGATTGGTACACGTCATAGCTCCACCCAGCTACACTGGCAGCCAATCACTACGAACATCTGGTCTTTTGGGGCGGAGCTTGGCGATTGTGCATATAAAAGGGGATATTTTTCAGTTGGGAGTAACAGTAGCTATTTTCGCGTCAGTGAATAATCATTCCCTCCACCATGGACCTGTACGTCTCCCCGGATTTGTATGAAGAAAGTGACACTGCAGCATTAACGGCAATTAGTCTTTTTAACGCGATTGACCGTGATGAATTATTTCCAACGCAAACCGTTGAAGATATTTGCAGTGACGCTCCTTACAATCCGACGCAAGGGACTACCATAGAAATGTAAGTGTCTATAATTCGATTTTATATATATGGAGAGTTGTAGTATCTCGTCAAATACTTCATTTAGATACTCACCAAAAATCGAAATTTTTTTATGGCAATCAATGTTATTTGGTTTTACTTATCCCATTATGCTAAAATCGAAATTTTTATGGTAATCAATGTTATTCCTCTTAAATGAACCAAAGATATCTTCACATAATGGGGATCTGCTGTATACTCTGTATATGTTTTAAAAGAATGAACATTATTCCTTTAAGGTCCGATGAGGATTTGACACGTGTTATACAATCTTTTGAAGAATCTCGTGTCATGAATACGGAGGATATACTGATCAGTCAGCAATGTCACACCGAAATAATGTAAGTGTTTTTCGATCTTTTTGGGGTAAGAAGACAATATATTTTCATAAATTTATTAAATGAAAGAAATCAGTACAATAACCAACTACAGAATATACCGTTACAAATATACGAACAAAAACATTATACTATACAACGAGTACGTACAATTGGAAAACGGATTTTTATCTGTCTGCATACCATTTCATCGTTTCGGCGAGTGTGACACGGGTCAAATAAATTTAAAAAATTTATAAATTCTTTATCACATGACATATGCGTGAGAAATGAGACGCAGTACATTCCGCAAACATTACTAAAATATCCTTGTATACGAAATGGGTTCCATACAACTTCGGGAATATGTAACTGAGCGAGAAATTTTACAATAATAGGGTCACTCCAGGGTTGAGTACCGAGTGAATCAAAATAGTACAGGCGCTGTCTATTTTTAAAATAGACAGCGATCCAATGAATCCCTTCATTACCGATGACATCTGTGTTCACAATAAGACTACCGCATTCTCGCGTACTTGGCAAACTCAATGTTTCATTCTTCGCAAACACGCCGATAAATTTGGAACGTGTGACTCGTTCCATTACTTTCTGAAGTGTATTAGCATCCATTTTAAAAGTCAGTGATAACGCTCCTAAATCTATCTACTTCTATTAGGGCTTTGCGATTGAGATATACTAGTACACTAATAGGAGCGTCTATAGGCTTGGCGAATTCCAGCCGCACTGAGATGTTCCGCTCTGCTGTGGGGTTAAATGGGTATTTACGCTAGCAGATAAGTCAGGTGTATGTCAAACGGATAAAGGTTAAATTGATCAATGAATTCTTCCTGCGTTACCCCATTACCAAGCTCATCCAATCACCTGCAATATGGGTCAGATTACTATAGGCTCTGGCACAAAGAGGTAACACAGCGTCTGATGAATAGTCCGTACCCATTGTTCCACCCAAAGCAGTGCCATTAACGTATAGAGTTATATTTTTAAGTCCGAAATTCTCGAATTTAAGGCACTCTTTTTATATTTTCCATTCACCGAAGCATGGTCCTGCATGCCGATTAATATCCTTTTAGGAAGATTTCCCAGGGCAATGTTTTCTATCTACTTCGATGCCAACCCTGCAGGAACCGTATATAGTTTGATTTGCACTCTGTTAATAATATTTTACTGTAGCGTTTAGTAAATTTTCTCAATTTCTAGTTGTTTTGGTGAACTTAATTTCACTCGCCGTACGCGGAGGGATGTGTCCATATGTAAACCACAACGGGCTTTGCACCCTCCTCTTGATCAGCATCCAGATTTAAGCAAATCTCAGGACTCGTGCGGGTGAGCTTTATTTTCATATCCACCCCGTTGACAAGCAACTTCTCCTGGAAAGTGAAATCTGTGTGCAACCGTCCAACACTCGTATATTTTCTTTTTAGAATTTTTAAATTTGCCTTTATACTATTTTCATCTTTAGTTTGATAATATCCTCGGCACTTAAAAAGGTAGCCTTCGCTTCTTTGGAAAAGTTGAGGACATTTCCAGATAGGCTCGTAGATGATAGTACCCCGTGCCTGCCGATATGTTGGTCTGATTTAAATATACGTCAAACTGGTTGAATATGGAGTGCAGAAAGTTTGTTTCAGGGTATACAGCATATTTGCAGACCGTTTCCATCAGAATGGGCTATACGTAGCTTAGCTTACATGTGCACACAGCTTCGATAAAAAAGTAAGGGCCCGAGCTGGGTATCACGAATTCTATAGGTGCACTCGGGGAACTAATTGTGTTTAAAGGGTTAATTGTAATAAAGTCACTGTGCTCAATAGAAACTTGGGTTGGAGGCAGCTCAAAAAAGGGACAGCTCCGATTTACAGCATTGTGAACTACATGGGTGGATGAAGCGTGCCATGGCGAAATAGTGACTCCTCTCCCGACAAGTGTTAAACAAACTATGATTCATGAGATCAATGTCCTTAGCTTATATCAGTCAAAAAAGTGGTCAACCATAGGTTTCATTCGCTTACAGCACTTCTTTTTTGATAGCCTTTTACGTTTAATACCACGTGACCCCTTCTTCTTCCGGGGAGCCCTCTTCTTCTTCTTCCCGCCACCACGCATTTTTCTCTTTGCATCTTTGATGATTTCGTCCCGTGTACGCTTTAAATGTTTTTTTAGAGCTTCTTTAGGTTTAGCCCCGGCCAATATGTCTTCTGCAGTGTTAAGGCCTGATTGTAGCGCTTTCCTTCCAAGGTATCTGGCCCCCCTCTTCAGCAAAGGAACAGCCGTACGTAGTATGGATGAAAAAATGGATCCAAGTCCACTACCGCGCTGGTATCTCACCCCTCGATAGACGGTGAAAGGCTTTCTATCCATTATAACTCGGTGCGTCGAAAGTGTAGCTTCACTGTTAAGCTCCTGTTACCGAATGGGAAGTTTTCACCCTCAATCGTTCTTATATATTTGAGATATTGGTTATTAAATTAGTTGCGACATTCACATAATGGGGTCTGTCATATGTAATACTCAAACTCCTTCCTCTATGGTTGGGGATGTGAGCAATGCGCAGCAGGCGCGCCTGGGTATCCCCAACAAACGGTGCTCCACTATATTACTGTAAATATAGCACATGTCTGGGAACCTTTCAGCCAATTTCTCCATCTTCATTGATACATTAATCTGGACAAGTCATGCTGTGTCTCGTGAAATGTGTCTCTTGGAAGACTGCGCTATATCGGCCATTGGCTAGAATTTGGAACTTTCTATGGTCTTTAATACGTCTGTTAGTCTTTGATTTTAGGATTAGTGTATGTGCAGGGTTGTTTTACGATTTCGTATACTAAATCATTCGTAAGGTTTGAGTTTCTTAAACTTACGTTTAAGCCTCTCACAACATCCTCGGCCGAACCATATTGACCCGTCCTAGTCTTACTTCTGTACTGTAATACCGTGCAACCTTAGCCCGAGCGATACGCATAGTTTCATCCATAGCTACCCCAGCTTTTTCACACTCGTCAATGTCTCTAAGAATCGTAAAAACGGTTTCTTTATGTTCAATATTTAAAAGATGGTGTCCAGCTGAATTTCGCATATCCCCACCTCATACGAATCACGACCCAATTCAATGTGCTTGTGGAGCTCTGTTACAAAGTTGGCTAGTGTGTTTTAGGGTGTACAGACAGGGACGAGGAGGACGGAGTGTGACGTAGAAATGGTTAGGCGCCATGTTGCATACTATTTAAGCTTCATTATTGCATCAGCTTTTATATAGGTGTTGAAGCTTTCTGGGTACCCTAGCCATTTCACCAGGTACATTTTTCTCTTTCCTGAACCTTTGCTTCCTAAAATTTTCTCAATTTTAAACATTTTTTTCTAAATTAAACGCAACTTTCTGCAATTCCTCGCGGTAAAAACCTCCTGAGATTTCTTCCCCATTCAAATCTTCAATGTAATACATCATTATCTCACCTTTAGGTCTCATAGCCCTAACTTTAAAAATCTCGCGTGTCCATCCTTGCTCAAAACCCTTTGCGAATTTGTTCCCCGAACGCGACAGCCTTACATAATCATTGATTTTGAAGCGCGCAGTGTGTGGTGGTGGTGGTGATCCATCTTTTCTCGGGAGCTTACCTCTTTCTAAAACTTCGTTTGGTGTTGTCCCAATCGTGCGATGGTGTGAGCGGTTGTAGGATGATGCCAATGATTCCAGAATGTCTAGAAATCTGTATGTGTTTTTATGTGTAAAATAACGGTGCATGCGTTCCTTTATGGTGCGCTGACTCTTTCAGCTAAAGAAGCCTTATGTATAGAATTGGTTGTGTAATAGCTGATATTAAACTCTGTCAACATGTTCTGAAAAGCACGGCCTATAAATTCCTTCCCCATATCCGTACAAAAATAGCCAGGAACCCTGTTTTCTTTTAACATTAGCGTTTTGGTGGCTTTAGCTACTGTTTCAGGTGATTTATTTTTCAGAGGAAACTAGCCACAGATATCTAGAGAATACGTCTATTATGAATAGAATGAGCGGTAACCATCGTTATACAAGAATATCTTTGCATGTCTGTTAAATCTGCTTGCCTAATAGAATCAATCGAGGAAGCCGTTGTCTTGGCTGTTTTAAACCTTTTTCTCACAGGCTTATGAAGCGTATAAGCGTCCTGCTCCCTCAAAAATCTTTCAACATCTTTTTTTCCTACTCCGTAAACACTTCTGTACAGTCTATCTACGCCGCCGTAAGAGGATGGGTTAGAAATGTCATAATAGCGTTTATTTAATACGTTAGCCATTTGCGTATTTTAGAGGCACGTGGGTAGGGTTGGTTTAACCTCTTCTTGCTCCTCTTCAAAGGTGTCACCGCCGGGGGTGACGGCTCCTTCAACTGTCACATGCGTTGCATGTTCCAAGTCTTTTAACCTGTTCAGATTTCCTATCAACGTTTTAGGGACATTTATTTGTTGTAGTCTTGCTTTAATATGCTTCCATCCTGATGGTGATGGCCTATCCCACTTTCTCACCGATCATGGACAATGTCTACGATATTCGATCCCTGTACCTTTGATCCTTCCACAATGAGCTCGCCTGTATCGGTCCATTGTATGGCTGGATCCTCATTCAATAGATTATAAGACTTAAGCCTTTACTCATCAATGTATGTGGGAGGGTGCTTTTTAATACATGTTCGATATGTTGTGTGGCTAATCTTTTGGTTGGTCAGCTGTATCGTCGGGCACAGATCCTATGTCGCCATGTCCATCGTCCCCCGTGCTGTGCCTAATAACCACAGGAATCTCTGTAGGGCTCTTATAATTTTCGTACTCGTGAAGAAATTTCTGCAGAGCTTCTTGGTATAAGATTCTTTTCTCATCAGGTGTTTTTCACTGTTTAATAGGGCCAGCAATTCGCTTTCCATTCTTTAAGTCTGCTTTTACGGGGATCTAGATCCGTGTCTAGATTCCTTTGCAGTGAAGCGTACACCTCGTGGGGAATCACTACCACTTTCTTCATTATATTAATCTAGTCAGTAAAGGACCCAAAACTGAAAATAAGATGGGGAGAAATGACCCTCCTGTTTGTACAATAATTCGTTTTTCTTCCCTACAGTTTGACTTTTACAAGCGAGTGCACGCATTATGTTCTTGTAGCGGCGTAGGCGAGCCTTCTGATGGGTTTTCATTGATACATTGCAATTTATAACGTTAAGACAGATTTCACAGATGCATTTTAAAAAGTCGGCGTCGATATTTTTAATAAACATCTGCTGCATTGCCCGGGGCAGTCGATGATAGATTTTTATTAATTCACGGTATTTCTTTAGTCTCTTTGTCATTCTGGAATATACACCGTTCAGGCTCGTTTGGAATATATTCGTTCGTAGAAGCACTCTAAACGTGTTTCGCGGATGAAGGTCGCAAAGCAAATATCCGTAACGCGCGTGCTTGTAGCTTCTTTATAAACTTCCAAAAACTCCTTACACGCTGATTCGGGAACATTTGATTGGCTAATACCCCAATTTGTGATACATCTCTACGTTGCGCGAATAAGACTAGATATTGCGTATTTAACGACACATCGCGCATGTATCTATTTTTTAAAAATAGATTCTGATTGATGAAGAACACGCTTATGTTAAGATGGTGGGAGAATACTGTAAATGTCTCGGCAAACGTTTATCCATCTCCAACATGAGATCGTCAATTACAATGATTGTATGTTCATTTCCCTTTAACGAATTAACGTCATATACGCCTTTGTGGAACAAATATCATCTTGGTACTCGTTGAACACTGATTGATACGTCGAATAGCACCATATAACTTTATGCACAAATTTCGAGAACATCTCTCCCTTTTCTTTAATGATTTTAAGCATAAACACAGTTTTACCACATCCTGTAGGTCAAGATATAATACATGTGGATGGGCTCGTGAATCTGAATTTTTCTACAGAGTCCATTTCTAACACGTCACACTCCTAAGTGGGTCATTTACAAAATATTACAAATTTTGAGTGCTGTTCCTTATATTTTGCTTTCTCTCTCCACAGAACCGTGAATGACGATGAGGTAGAGCACCCCATCATTGACATTACGGATGACCTCGACGACAGTGTAGTTGTGATCTCCTCCCCTGCCAACGAACCCTCACCAGCGATACCGCTAGCACGTCCAAAGCGGAGGTATGAGAACCCCACGTCAGGTATAAGCGACCGAAATACGCGCCTGTTGCAGCGGTAATAGATCCCCAACCCTCAACCTCTTACGCAACAACCCCCCCAGCAGCACCTCCCGCTAATATATCCCTTATTCATCCGCCACAGTTGCCCCCCGTTCTGTTAAGTCTACAATAATAGATCCCCAACCCTCAACCTCCTACGCAACAGGCCCCCCAGCAGCACCTTCCGCTAATATATCTCCTAATTCATCCGCCACAGATGCCCCCCGTTCTGTTGAGGATGTTATAACGTTCGAGTTGGTGTGCTCCGCAGCCCCCACCCCAGCCTTGACTAGAAATCGGTATAGAGTCAGGGTCGACCCTAGAGCCATGTATAGCAATGGAATTGAGCGCGGGCTACGCCGGGTTGTACAGCGTATTGTAGAGTTTGCTCTTCAGAACCGCGACGAGCGTGAAGTCAGGACGAGTCTGTCCTTTGGATTCGGGTCAGATGACGGTGATGTAGACGATTATTGGGTGATAGTGCCATTTAGACGTTTGGCGGCTGAAGATGTAGAATATATATTAGGCCGTATAATGCAAGCCGCCCAAAGTAGTATAGCCTTTAATATGGACAACTTCACGGTAAATATTGATCGTGTATTCCGTGTTGCGGGTCATAGTGCCATACCGTTACTCTTAACTTCAATTCCCGATTATTTACCGAAAGCATATAAACGTCGATCGTGGTTGCGGCTTTATAGCAGTACTCTTAGCACGTATGTTTACTGTACAAAATACACAGGCCACAAAAATTTGGTTGCCTACGGTCGTGGAGCGTGCCCGTAAACTAGCTGTAGACTGTGAACTTGAATTTGACTGTAATATGGGTCCTGAAGAGTTGAGAAGGGTAGAACAGGAAATGAATGTTCGTATAGTTGTATTTGGGCTGGGATGATCGTCGTAGGACTGTGTATGTTTTTAAAAGCTGTGTGAGAGATCGTACAAGACCCCTACTTATTTTAGGATTGTCGGGGACAACGTATCTCCCCATCCGTAATATAAGGTGGCTTTACGCGAGTTTGACAAAAGTCGAAAATATGGGAGACATCATGATTTGTGTAAGGGGTGCCTCGAGTTTGAGGATGATATTGTGCGACATTGTAAAGAATGTCACATGGTATGTGAGCAGTGTAAAAGCACCAAATGTGAAAGCCGTGTAGTTGACGCTCAGAAGAGAGACTGTGATGTGTGTAGACGCACATTTTTCAATAATAGCTGTTTTGATTTCCATAAATCAATTGGCACGTGCAGGAAAATGAGAATCTGTGAATGTGGTATGTTTCACACAATGGATAATTGGGGAAAATTTAAGCACAAGTGTGACGTAATTCACTGTCCTACATGCCAGGAGGAATATAAGGCGGATGGAGTAAAGCATGTATGTTATATGAAAGATGCTAAGCCTAAAAATAACCCTGTATAACTGTGTACTACGATATAGAAACATATACGAACGCTGAAACCAAAGAGGTAATTCCACATTTACTTGTGAGCCAGACCATCTGTGATGAGTGTATGGGTATCGAATGTGACGAGTGCCCCAAATGCGGTAAACGGACAAACGTTTTTAAAACGAATGTCCGCGATAGTCCTGTGAAACTATTTGTGTCCTATATTGTCAAGTTAGCCGACAAGTTCAAAAAAATGACTGTGTATATTCTCGCCCATAACGGGGCAAAGTTTGATACGCAGTTCCTTTATAAGGAGTTGCATGAACACGAATCCTCTGAGATATTTACAGGTGATCCATTGAAAAGAGGCAACAAATTAATACAGATGCAAATAAGAGGCAATGTACAATTTAAAGACACTTTATTATTCACACCTTGTGGGGAGACGTACAGGTCCATGGTGGAGGGAATGATTATTCACTGACGCGAAAATAGCTACTGTTACTCCCAACTGAAAAATATCCCCTTTTATATGCACAGTCGCCAAGCTCCGCCCCAAAAGACCAGATGTTCGTAGTGATTGGCTGCCAGTGTAGCAGGGTGGAGCTATGACGTGTACCAATCCGCTATAACGGGTCCGGGCGAGTAATGGCATCTTTATATTTTCTCCAATAGATTTAATGCTCGTATTACTCCTTCATGTCTTTACCATGTCAATATTTTTCCCCCACTATTCCCGGATCATTAGTCACTAATGTAATCGAGAGGACTTTATAATAAAGAAATATATCCTAATTATATTTTTAAAAGAGCATTCAGTTTCCACGTTAAACTGTGGGTCTAAGGCGGAGTGAAAACCTTTCCAATTCTTCGAGAAATTACACTAGGGAACAACATTTCTTGAAAATTATTTGGTGTTTCTTATAGAACTTTTGATACTGATTCCAAATATGGTTTCAGAATTTTTCTATCACCCATAGTTTTCGAGAAAATATTCCCATTTACTCAGAGTTTCCCGCAGATCTTATAGACAATGCAGGTCCTGTATATGAGCTTTAATTATCTCGATGAAATAGTGAGCAAGCGACGAGATGTATTTCTGAATCCACGTTAAACTGTGGGTCTAAGGCGGAGTGAAAACCTTCGCAATTCGGCGAGAAATTACACTAGGGAACAACATTTCTTGAAAATTATTTGGTGATTCTTATAGAACTTTTGATACTGATTCCAAATATGGTTTCAGAATTTTTCTATCACCCATAGTTTTCGAGAAAATAATATTTCCATTTTTTCCCAAAATATTATCAAGTACTTTGAAGTGTCGCATCGAGGTCTAGTATGAATTGTGCTAAATTTTCACTTCTAACACTAAATATTAAAAATCAAAGATTTAAGCAGTTAAGATGTACTTAACTAAAATTAAGTTAAATATTTTTCACATTATATTTCTATTTAAGGTAAATATTATATTTTTATTTTTACTTACAAGTTTAATTTTTTCAAATTTTTTTTTTTTTTTTTTTGCGCATCCGAATTAAACCTAAAAATGGCACGCACCGGTTGGCCACCACTGGATTCCTTTATTTGAACAAAACTCTCGCTCTCTTTCTATATATATATAAATAATTATAGTACATTCAGGTATGCCTACCTTATTTCTTTCGCTGATTGTTATTTAATATAATTGTGTGTATTTCTTTCAATAACAGAGATGTTATCTAAGAATATGACACCATACAAATTACGCGTAAATATAAATATTTTCATTGTAGAAATATAATAATAATAGTGATAATATTAATATTTTGAAGTGAGCGGTGGTTTTTGCTCGAATAGATTGTAGAAGGATTAACCCTCGGCCGAAAAGTCTCTAGGGACGATTCGAATTGACACAGAGTCTCCTTTTCCTCGTGTGTGTGTGTGTGTGTGTGGGTGTGTGTGTGTGTGTGTGTGTGTGCACGAGTTGTTTATTCGTTTTATATATATATATATATATATATTATATATATATATATATATATCCACATCAAGAGCGGTCTGGAAGGAAGATCTCTCAACAAACAGGTGTTCTTCGAAAATATAAAGATGTCATTAGTAGCCCGACCCCGTTATAGCGTATTGTGTTTTGGCTAATTTCAACTTTAAATGAATCTTCCAATTGATTAACTATATAACATATTGTGGTATTTTATATGGTTGCATCTTCCAATTGATTAACTATATAAATATATATTGTGGTATTTTATATGGTTTGTACACACGAGTGATTCATTAGTTTATTATATATATGTATATATATATATATACCGGGTGGGGGAATTTTGGGGGAATGAGGGTCGTGTGTTTTGAACTGTATCGCATATATTCGTAAAGTTTCTTTTCGTTTCGTTATTCGTGACTAAAATTTATAATAAAAATTAAGTGTGTAAAAATTATTTATTTAATAACTAGAACTTAATTGGATTCATCTACCGTCATATATTGTGGTATTTTATATGGTTTGTGCACACGAGTGGTTCATTAGTTATTATATATACAAGTACAATTTAATAAATATTGCTATCTGGAATACATGGCGCTATCTGGCAACTCAGCAACTGCATACATGGCGCTATCTGGCAACTCAGCAACTGCATACATGGCGCTATCTGGCAACTCAGCAACTGCATACATGGCGCTATCTGGCAACTCAGCCAGAATAATAGAGGTTTATAAAAGACCGAGAGACGACTGACGGAGTCATTACAAGCTCGGCTCCCAGCCGAGCAAGGACCTCTGGTCCTTCTCTTTCTGGCCCTTTGGGAAAACCCCTTAGAGGCCTCTTAGGTTAGGTAAACGAAAATAACTTGGGGGAGAACTCCGCCTCCAAGTTGCATGCCTTGCAATCAAAGGCAACTACTCTCTCTCTCTCTCTCTCTCTCCTTCAGGTGTACCCGTCCCCCCTTGGCTCAGCCAACTGGCTGATAAGGAGCCTATAAAACAACGCCTACTCGGCTGAAGTCTTAATATGCACTTGGCTCCTGCCAAGTGAACACCTCTCCTCCTTTCTCTCCTCCTTTCTCTCCTTTCTGGCCCTTTGGGGGGAATAGCTTGGGGAGAACTCCGCCTCCAAGTTGCATGCCCCTTGCAAGCGGCAACAAAGGCCAGTACTCTTTTTTTCCCTTTTTTTGCAACATCCCCACCCCTTTGCAACAACCCCACCCACCTTTGCAACATTACGTAATCACTTGCAACATTCCTGCACTCTAACCTTTTTCGGCTATACTACTTGTGTTTAATAATGTAGCTAACGATGAACTCTTTGTGCGTGCTTTTGATTGTATTCTAGACGTATTTAAAGATGACTTACGAACCGGTTGTAAATTGGGAACAAAAATAGTACTGAACGATATGAAAGCCCTTCATATCGAATACAGGTTTCTCTATACTTTAAGCGGTGAAATATTATTAAGCCGCATATACTGCGTAATGCAGAGCAATAATGATGTAATTGTAAACTCGATTTAATGCGAGTTTAATATTTCAAAAAAAAGTGAAATGTATTTATATATTTTGCGTGATATTTCTCCTGTACTGTTATGATTATATGCATATTTCTATTATTATTGAAATGTATTTATATATTTTGCGGGATATTTCTCCTGTACTGTTATGATTATATACATATTTCTATTATTATTGAAATGTATTTATATATTTTGCGGGATATTTCCCCTGTACTGTTATGATTATATGCATATTTCTATTATTATTGAAATGTATATTTATTCTATTTGAAATGTATATTTATTTATATATATCTCCATAATTGTGTGTATATATTTCCTGTACTGTTATGATTGTATGCATATTCCTCAATTATTATTGAAATGTATATTTATTTTCTATATATTTATAATAAACAGAATGATGCAATGTTGTTTTACTTAATTATATCATGTTACGCCTTCTAAACCTACTACCGGTATTCTAAACCAACTTTTAAGAAATATAATAATGTATACAATGGTATCGCTAAAAAGTGGTGTCTGGCAACTCAAGCCATTTACGCCTTCTAAGCCAACTGGCTGATTAGGAGTCTATAATAATGTATACAATGGTATCGTTAAAAAGTGGTATCTGGCAACTCAGTCTTCGATTAGAATTAAATATATAGCACAAACTGAATACATGGCGCTATCTGGCAACTCAAGCCATTTGCGCCTTCTAAGCCAACTGGCTGATTAGGAGCCTATAAAACAACGCCTACTCGGCTGAAGTCTTAATATGCACTTGGCTCCTGCCAGGTGAACACCTCTCCTCCTTTCTCTCCTTTCTGGCCCTTTGGGGGGAATAGCTTGGGGGAGAACTCCGCCTCCAAGTTGCATGCCCCTTGCAACCCCGGTTGACAACAAAGGGCCCTCTTTTTTTTTGCAACACCCCACCCCCATTTGCAACACCCCCACCCCCTTTGCAACATTACGTAATCACTTGCAACATTCCTGCACTCTAACCTTTTGCGGCTATACTACTCACCTACACCAAAGTGAGATCGTCCCCCCTAAAGCGTCTTTCTGCCGAATTCAACAAAACCATCAGGAACTTACTAAAAGATGTCCCGGCGATTGATCCTAAAAGATTTCTACAGATTAACCCCAAACTCCCCCACATTTACGGCCTACCCAAAACCCATAAGATTAATATACCACTCCGTCCCATTATTTCACACAGGGGTTCATTTAGTTACAGGTTATCTAAATTTCTTGCAGATAAATTATCCCCATTAGTTGGTAAATTTTCAGGCTCGCACATCACTAATTCCTGTGACTTTATTGACAAAGTTATGTCCTTAGATTTAAAACGGGGAAGAATGATCAGTTTTGACCTTGAGTCCTTGTTTACGAAAGTTCCCATTGATGATGTACTTAGTTTTTTAGATAGAAAATTGCCAACATGTAACGTAGAACTAGCATGCCCACATCTGTATTTTTAGAACTGATAAAACTCTGTCACCAATAATGCCTTCTCCTTCGGTGAAGAATTTTATTTGCAACGTTTTGGTATGGGAATGGGGTCCTCTTTATCCCCAATACTGAGTACATTATACATGGAATATTATGAGTCGGAATTGTTGCAAACAATATGTCCCATGAATCTAATTTGGTTTCGTTATGTAGATGATATTTTCTCATTTTGGCCTGACCACTGGAACAACTTTGACACTTTCTTTCAGTCATTAAATAATCTTGTTCCCTCTATTAAATTTAAATATGAATGGGAGAACGACAAACAATTACCTTTTCTAGATGTTTTGGTCATTAACGAAAGCGGAAAGCCCAATTTCACGGTCTATAGAAAACCTACTCATTGTAATTCGTACATTCATTATTTTTCATATCATGATGAAGGGGTTAAAAGTTCAATTATTTCTTCCATGTTTCTAAGAGCACTCAGGATTTGTAGCCCACATTTGCTGGACCCGGAAAATTCAAAGATTTGGAACATTTTTAAGGATTTAAAATATCCCGAGTGGTTTATCAGAAAGGCGTATTTTAAAGCCAGAAAATCTTTTTATGCCCCTCGGGAACCTTCACTTAACCAAAAACAATATGTGAGTTTGCCTTACATTGCCGGCTTAGAAAGAGTAAAACCGTTGACGAAAGATTTTAAGTTTGTTTTGGCGTTCAAATATTCGTCTACCGTGAAAAGTAAATTGGTTAGGAATAACGTTACAAAAGAGGAACAAGCCTGTGTCTACAGCATTCCCTGTAAAAGTTGTGATTTAGTATACGTGGGAGAAACTGGGAGAATTATTGAAACCCGTATTAAAGAACACAAATATGCCTTCAGAAGTTGTAATACTAATAATGCCATTTTTTATCACGCCAGCCAAAATAATCATGCTATAGATTGGGAATCAAGTAAGGTACTTTATAAATGTAATAATTATGTCAAAAGAAAAATAATAGAATCTGTGTGTATAGAAAAAGTAGATAATTTTAATTTGTGCGAAGGTACTTATAAGTTAGACCCTTTAATGAGATTCTTGGTCAAAAAATCCCTCACGGAGTCGTGGGAACGTGTTCGAACCTAAGTGTGAATTTCTTAAATGTCTGGATTGGATTGTTTCCTTACTCGCTTTTAGTAAATGTAATAATGGAAGTAATAAATGTGGAAATAAATATAAATGCAACAGATGTAATAATAAAGGTAATATTATAAATTTAATAATTAGGGTAAAGGTAATAATAATAAATGTTAAAAAAATGTAAATGCAATAATAAATGCAGTAATTATGTTAAAATATTAGAATCTGTATGTATAAAACAAGAAGATAGTTTTAATTTGTGGGAATGTACTTATAAGCGGACCCTGTAATAAAATGCCCTTCCGGTGTCGGGAGAACGGTATCTAACCTAGGTGCGAATTTCTCAATGGTCTCTGGATTGTTTCCTAATCAGCTTTTTTCATTCGTTTTTCGGTTTATAAGTTCTGTATAATAAACAACAATGTAATAACCAATGTAATAATAAATTTATAATTTCTGTAATAAATAATTATGCAATATTAAATGTAATAAATTTAATAATAAATGTAATAATTATGTAAAAAATAAAAATAATAGAATCTGTATGTTTAGAACAGGAAGATAGTTTTAAATTTGCGCGAATGTACTTAATGAAAATGCCCTTCCGGTGTCGGGAGAATGGGATCTAACCTAGGTGCGAATTTCTTAACGGTCGGTCCCTGGACTGTTTTTCCCTCTTGTTTTTGTTCATTCGTGTTTCTGTATCCACCCGAGGAGGATGCCAGTGGGCGTCGAAACTGTCGTGGAAATAAACTCTGTCTATTAGAGTGGGTTTTTATTTTCATATGTTAAAACATTGTAAGGACTGTTATATGGTATGCGCGCAGTACAAGAGTCCTAGATGTGTAAGCCGTGTAGTAGAAACTGAAAAGAGACCGTGTAATGACTGTAGAGGGGTATTTTTTAACAAGGACTATTTTAATCTCCATAAAGAGAACGACACGTGTAGAAAGTTAAAGATTTGCGAATGTGGAATGTTTAATACGATTAACGAATGGGGACACTTGAAGCATAGGTGCGATGAAATTCAGTATCTCACAGGTAATGAGAAATATAAGGCGGATGGTGTGGAAGATCCCCGCCCTAAACACAGGTCATGCATTACCATATACAATGGGGCTACAGCAACCAAGACACTAAAGATGTTATCCCGCATCTACATCTACTCGTGAGCCAAATTCTCTGCAACGAATGCATGACTCTTGAGTGTGACGAGTGCTGCAAATGTGGTAAATGTATACAAATTTTTAAAACAACTGAAACAGAATCGCCCGTGAAACTGCTTGTGGATTATCTAGTCATGTTACCTCAACATTTTAAAAAGATGACTGTGTACGTTCTGGCGCATAACGCCGCAATGGCCGATAAGCGGTGATTAAACAAACCACTTAATAATAATAATAATAATAATAATCTGATTTTTATTTTTTATAATGTAAGTACTATTATTATTAGTATTATTATTATTCAAGCTTTGGCCTGTTTATTTACTTGTATGTATTTATATCAAAGTTGTTTTATAAATTTTTGTTTTTTGTGTAGTTTTAATAAGTTTATTTTATTCGTTTCCGCTGGCAAGTCTCTGGGAATACGTTTGGCTTCAGAAGAAGCACTGGGCTTTGGATACAGTCTTGGTAGAGCGAAGTGTTATTTACCTTACCTTTTTAATCCTTGCTTTGTGGGTCAAGCCACTGCAGCAGGTTAAAGATGGTTGCGGTGGTACGACCCCATAGAGAGAAGAGCGGTACCATGTTATGTTTATCTGGCTTCATTGACAGATGGCTGGAGGTTACCACCTACGACGTTACCAGCTACAATTTTTCATATCAGGGTAAAGTTGTTGTTTTTTTTTTTACTTTTTACTTTTAGTGAGTTTTGAAGTTTTACGATTTTAATGTAAAATTTCTTTGGGCGAGGTGTATGTGTGTGGATCGTTATTACCTTTAAATATTTTACAAGTCGGTGAATGGTTCTATCCAGTTATTAATTTTGACTATCAATCGTTTAGATACTCTAGGTTAGCTCTTTGATGACGGCGTCGCTAGTCCCAACACATTCGTTTGTTTGTAAAATATCACTGATCTACTTGTGATCATTACTTGAATCACATATGAGTCACAATCGGGTATGAAACACGCTGTTAGAAAAATATTATTATATACTTAAATCACAGGTATTAAACAGTAAAGAAAAAATATATATAAGCAGTACTGTATTTTAATTGGTTTAGATCGAGCTTTATCATTAACTCTCTAGGAAATTTTTGTGAATTGCCGGGAAACTGTTGCATTATTTAGCTGTATTTTCTCCCTCTTGTTGGCTATTACCGACTATCCTCCAGCCAACTTGTGCGCTATTTTGTTTCGTTTTGTTCGCGGCTTCCCATCTGTGATTGCGTCTTCCGCCAGAATGTTTTTAGGGCTTTCTGTACCGTGATCCTGGAACTTACAAACAACTTTAAATACACTATTCTCTGTGTTTTTCAAATTTATAACTGTTTTATATTATTTATGTGACCTATGTGACCTATTTGACAATAATGACAATTTTTCAACGGAAAAATTTAGTAAAAATAATTTTATATTGCCCTGGCTTTCTTTTGTTGATTAAAAAGCCATTAACGGATTAAAAACATTAATGGGGCCCTTGTGAAAATAAAGGGATTAGAAAGTTAATTTTTTAGTGCCACCCTCTCCCCCACTCCCTATTCCTTAGTAGCAGTGCTACCCCTCGCCACGTCGTTTTTGCGCCCATACAAATAATAGTGTGTGTGTGTCTGTGTGTGTGTGTGTTGCTGTGTGCGTGCGAGTGTGTATTTGTGTGTATGTGTGCGAACGCGCGCGAAGCCAACTGGGCATAAGTGAGATCACGTGTGTGATAATTCACAGATGTAGTTGGTAATTTTGGTATCGCGGAACAATAACAAGTTTCTATTAAAATTTCAAGAATCATTTTAATGTAGAAAAACAGGTACCGTATGTTGGTGGTTGGTTAGGTTAGGTTACGTAAAGTTAGGTTAGCCTTGATTAGCGAGTACCTCCCTATTTCATGACTTTACAGAAAAAAAAACCTTCTAGCCTTCACTTGCCTTCTTGATTCGATGGCAGTATGGTTAGATTACGGTTGGTTAATATGTTCTTTAGATATATAGATTTAATTAATAATAATAAAGTCGGTAGCTCGGTAATGCGGACATGCGCACATGTGTGTGTGTGGGGGGGATCTGTGTGTGTGTGTGTGTGTGCGCGTTACTGACAAACAAGCCTGGGGTTATCGGAAAGGTTAATGTAAAGGGTATAATTATTCGGACATGTAATCAACTGTGTATTAATTTTCCGTCTCTTAAAAAATACCACCTTTTTTTATCCCCAAATTTTATATCGGACATATTTGACGATTTTTTCTTGTTAAGACTGCCTGGAAATTTGTCGCTTTATTTAATCGTTCATGATTACTTTGATTGCCTACAATTTGTTTCCTTTTACGTCTTACCTCTGAAATGTTTGTTTTTATCCAAATATTATCCAAGATATAAAACATTTTTCTCATATAATATATATATATATATATATATATATATATAACCTTTGGTTTGATTCCGCCCCAATTGTTCATTCTGACGAAGGTCAAGCTTTTCACTCCACCTTAGACATACACTTTAACGTGGAATCTGAACCGCGCCCCACCAGCACCCCATCGTCTTAACCACTAGACCACCCAGGGTACTCATTTATCTACGAACCACTTTCTTTATTGTGTGGGAGAATGAACAGCTGGGTTTTGCTGCGCGCCGGCTGCCATCACCGGGTCTCGATCCCAGGGCCGATGGATTCGTAGTCAGCGACGCTAACCACTACCCCACCAAGGTATATATATATGTGTGTGCAGGAAGGAGTGGCCCCATAGAAGAAGATATCTAAAATGAAGATCCAAAGTTTTCGAAATGCCTGGGCACTCTGCGTTTTAAAGTTTGAAGGTCATAGAGAAGAGGAAAGATGGATAGAGAAAGATTGTTTCAGAGTTGACCGGTTGAGAGATGAAGGATTGAGAATACCGATTAATCCTTCCGTAAGAGAGTTGGACAAAAAGAATGAGAATGTGTGGAAAGTTGGTACTGCGTACTCTTCTTAAAGGAGGCATGCAGTTCGAGAGTTCAGAAGAGCAGTGTCCGTTATAACAGCGATAGTGAAAAGAGAGTGAGGCAACATTGTGGCGAAGAAAGGGATTGCAGACATATATACATATATATATATATATATGTGTGTGTGTGTGTGTGTGTGTGTATATATATATATATCTATATATTGTATATATATCTTATACACAGACCGTGCATGGAACAAGGAACTCTTCTGGGAAAATTAAATCCACTATAGTCCGAATAAGTAATTGTAAATAACAAATTATGGTTTTCCTTTTTCATGATGGAAACCCAACGTGGGTAACGGATCACAGCAAAGAGGCCCCATAATATAGCCTCCCTCACCAGCTATCTGCTAAGCAGAGAGGACCCAGCTTTGGGACAGCTTTGGAAAGTGAACGCTCAAATTTTCCGGTTGGTGTTTAAGTTTTGGTTATTAGCTAAAAATGCAGTAGTTGCCCCTTTTTCTTTGATGTATTCGATCCGACGTAACTGCAACGAGTTTCTTGCATATATTGAGGTTCTGAATGTAGCGGTCTGGGAAGCTATAAACCCTGACACGTCCCAAAGCTGAGTCCTATCTGCTTGTGGAACATAAGAGTTTCTCAGGGGACCATTCTTTGTTGTAACACAATTATTTATATATATATATATATATATATATATATATATATATATATATATATATATATATATATATATATATATATATATATATATACACACAAAAATAAGATAGCAGTAAACAGACCAAAGAGAATAACTGGGCAGATACTGAGAACCTTTAAACAAAGGGATAGGAATATAATGATTCATCTACTGAAAACACTGATCATACCCAAATTGGAATACTGCTCGGTCCTAACATGCCCATATAAAAAAGAAGACATTAGACAACTAGAAGGGATTCAGAGAAGCTTCACAGCCAAGATCAAATGGTGCAAAGAACTAAATTACTGGGAAAGGTTACACGAATTAAACCTATATTCACTGGAAAGGAGAAGAGAGAGAGATACACCATTATTTACACTTGGAAAATTATGGAGAAATTAGTCCCTAATCTTACTCTGAACCATGTAACTTCCCAAACAGCAGTAGAAAGTAGAAAAGGAAGACTGTGTCGTGTTCCCAAATTAGAGGCTAGACAGGGAACATCCTTAACCCTGAAAGAAAATAGTTTTGTTGTGAGAGGACCAAGACTGTTTAATCAGGTGCCCAAAGACCTAAGGAACATGAGTGATGTTGCGGTGGACATCTTCAAAAGAAGATTAGACGCCTGGCTCAGAACAATCCCCGATGAGCCGGGCGTACCTGGCTATGTGAGGTGGAGAGTACAAGAAACCAACTCACTACTTCATCAGACAACTCTAGAGGAGGGGCGCAAGCTTGACCTTCATGAAATGAGGAATCATCGCACTGAACATTTGAAAGGTTGAAAGGTTTATATATATATATATATATATATATATATATATATATATATATATATATACATGTGTACACACACACATATATATATACAATATATATATATATATATATATATATACCTTATGAACCTTATGAACCTTATGTTGTTTCGTGCGTTTGTCTCTCTTCACACGGAGGTCAAGCTGGTGGCCCCGCCTCTAGGTCTGGCCTGGTGGAGGAGCGAGTTGCTTTCTTGCGCTCTCCACCGTACATAGCCAGGCACTCCGGCTCATCTGGTACTGTCCTGAGCCAGGCATCCAGTCTTTTTTGAAGACTTCAACTTTGACCCCCGTTACGTTTCTGAGGTCCTTAGGAAGCTGGTTGAAAAGTCTTGGCCCCCTGACAACCAAGCTATTTTCCTTCAGGGTTGAGGAGGTCCCTTATCGGCCTTTAATTTGGGAACACTACACATTCTGCCTTTCCTATTTTCCAGTGTTGTTTGAATGGTAATTGGGTTTAGTTTTAGGTTTGGTACCAGTTTTTCGATCATTTTCCATATGTAGATTATGATGTACCTCTCTCTTCTTCTTTCCAGTGAGTACAGATTTAGTTTACGTAGTCTTTCCCAGTAGTTGAGTTCTTTGCAGCCATCATCTTGGCTGTGAAATGCCTTTGCGTTTCTTCTAGTTTATTAGTTTCTTCCTTTTTATATGGGGACGTCAAAACTGAGCAGTATTCAAGTTTTGGTATAATCAGTGTTTTTAGCAGGGGAATCATTACTGTCCTGTCCCTTCTCTTGAACGTTCTTAGTACCTGTCCGGCGAATCTTTTTGCTTTATTTATCGCTATCTGATTTTGTGTTTCGAATTTCGCATCATCTGTCATTATTATCCCGAGATCGATCGCTTTCGTGCTTCTCTGAATTTCCTGTCTATCTGGAGCATAATATGCAGTAGCGTGTAGCGTCATAAGCGATCTGGAGGCACATTTCAGGTTTTGTACAATCAACCTTGTTGATTTCAGAAAAGAAATTTAATTTTCTGCAACAAGCAGAACACCTCCTTTTTCGCATGTAAAAAATACAAAATTCTTGTTAATTACAGTTGGCAACACTGACTGTGACTGACATGGTGCTTCTGGCAGCTTTCTAATTATTCTCAGTGAGTCATCCCCTGGAATTTCGTAGTTCTACGCTAGCTCGCTTGAGAGAAACAAGTGTTTTTTCTGTGGATGGGGTATTCAAAAACCCCAAGGTACTAACGAAAGGTGCGTTTTGTGATTTATACATTATACACATTTCTTTGTTTTGTTGTGTTTTACATTGTTTATAAGTTTGTTATATGTCTTAAGGTGTATATATATACCTATGGATATTTATATACATAATACATATGTGTGTGCAGTATATTATATATATATATATTGGTAAACTTATTGTTTACCAATAAACCAAGCCTTATATATATACACATCATCATATATATTTTTTATTTATACGTTTGTGTCTTTGTTTCAGTGTTCCTGTGTGATACTTGTTGAGTTTTGCTGGTACAATGAGCGCAAAGAACACGGGGATCTGCCAGCCACATTGTCTTTGGTTCTCCACTATCAGAGCTTCCTCTGTCTGAACTTCCAACCCGTATACAACTTACAAGGCATTTCCTCTTCTTGAAGGAGAACAAGTACACCAGCAACAGGGAGATTCTTCCGGAGGTATGCCAAACACTCATTGATCTTGGAATCGTGCTAATATTCCATCACAGCCAATCAAGAATGTGAAGACCAAGCTGCTCCGATTGATGGAAAAAGGCTCACAAGCATCGAAGCAAGGCAAGCAGGCCACAAAAACCAAGAAGTTCGAGGAAAGCCTGAATCAATTGTTTGACATAGCTGTCTGCCAATGCGATGATCTGTCTGCATGCCACTGTGAAAAAGAAATGAAAGTTTCACGACGAGAGCATGCCTTTCTGATCGACCAGAGAACCACGCGGATCATGCAGATCAGTCGGGTGGATACGAATGTGACTTAGATGATGGACAGATGGAAGTCAAGAGAGGATCGGATGCAAGAAAGACAAGAAGAAGAGAATAGAAGAAAAACGGAACGGCAAGAGGTAGCATCCTCTGCAGATGTGGTCGAATCAGCTCAAGCAGAAGCAGACTCCAGTGGTGAAAGTGTTGGTGATGAGTGGATGGGTGATAGTACCCAGGAGGACAGGAACATCACACCGATTCCCACTGTTGCTTTGGGAGCTGACCGGTATGGTGTATCGAACAGGGCTGCTGCAGCTATCAGCACTGCAACATTGGTTGACTATGGCATCATTAGTTCTGATGATCAGATAAACGTAATTGACCACCACAAAGTATGGAGAGCACGGCAGAAGGTACGGAGGGATCTGAAGGAAGCAGTAACTTACCACGATGTGGAAATCACTGCTTTATTTTTTGATGGCGGAAAGACATGACACTTGTCAAAGAGAAAAAGGGGAACAAATGGTACAGCACAAAGAAAGTTGAGGACCACTATGCTGGTCGGAGAGCCTGGAACCTTCTATCTAAGCCATCTGACACTGGAACGAGGAAGTGGCACTGTCATTGCGGATGGACTTCAAAATGCGATTGAAGAAATGGGTATTGCAGACAAGATAATTGCAGTGGGAGCCGACAGCACAGCCACAAACACAGGGCACAGAAGTGGAGCAATACACCTGCTAGAGTGCGCCTGGGTTGCCCTTTGCACTGGTTCATCTGTAGTCTGCATTTAAATGAACTCCCACTACGCCACTTGTGCAAGGAACTCATCGGCCCAACAATCTGCAACTCAATGGAAAGGACCAATTGGCAAAGCTTTGGCCACATGTGAAAGTTTGCCACTTTCCTCTAGAGGAATTCAATGTATTGCTGATGGCCACACTCTCCCGGATGTTGACCTTACTGAATTGAGTCGTGACCAAGCCTACCTCTACAGAATGATGAAAGCGAAAAGGACTGGTGTCATTAATGAAGATCTTCTACGAGAGAAGCCTGGACCAATCTCCCATGCAAGATGAGTTACAACTGCCAGCAGAATTTGTCGGCTATATGTAGCGATGGCGCAGCCAAGTGATGAACTGTATTCACTCACACAGTTTGTCGTGTGCCACTATGGACCCATGTGGTTTAGCATCAAGTGCCATCCAAGGTGCACAGATGGCCCAAAACATTTCCTGGAGCAAATCAAGCTGCTACGATTACTGCCACCAGCTAGCAAGACTGTCACATGGCCTGTGATCCAAAGAAATGCATATTGGGCTCACCCTGAAAATGTTCTACTTGCAATGCTTGCAGATGCAGATCAAGCAAACCGGAAATTGGCCATCGATGTAATCAAGACCATTCGACGAGCTCCCAAACCTGCTCAACAGCAAGTCAGAGAATTTCGGCCACCAAAGATCAAACAAAGTGCTCAGAATTTGAAAGATTTACTTCCACCAGTGGAGGAGTGCACAATGGAACCACCACTCACGAAGCAGTTCTCTATCGAACAACTCGATAAGATTACTGAAGAGCCCCTTGTTGTCCGGATACTATGTCACTCCCAAGGTGTAGAACGCTGTGTTAGGATGGTAACTGAAGCGTCTGGGGCAGTGTATGGAAAGGATTCAAGAGATGGTTACATTAGAGCAGTACTTAAATCCCGTGACTTTATGCCGTCATTCAAAACTAAACAAGATTTTAATGTATCATTTACTAAATAAAACTATCTGGTCTACCTACCTACCTACAGTGTATATGTTTATTCCAAAAATAAATTTTTTTATTTTTCCTGAAAAGCAGTACATTGTAAGGGGGTCAAATGATAGCTCAAACCCTAGGAAAGCAAGTGTCCAAAAGTTATGGGTAACTAGCAATTTTCACGATTTTCACATGCGAAAAAGGAGGTGTTGTACTTGTCACAAAAAAATTTGTTTTCATTTTTGAATTTAGGGAGGTCAATTGTACAAAACCTGAAATGTGCCTCTTGATCCGTTACACTTTGCCCAATGACGCTACACGCTAATATGCAGTCTGTTTAAGTTCTTTTCTACCATATCTCAAGAGCTGAAATTTCTCGGCGTTGAATGACATGTTGTTTTCGTCTGACCATTTGTATATTTTGTTCGTGTCCCTCTGCAAGGCCTCCACGTCATGTACATCGCTGATTTTTCTGCTGATCTTTGTATCGTCTGCAAAGGATGTTACTATACTGTTGCTGTTTACTCCGCTGTCTATGTCTGTTAGCATGATAAGGAACAGGAGTGGGGTCAGTACTGTCCCTTGTGGTACTGAGCTGCGTACTTCCGATTCTGATGATGATATACCTTGAATTTTGACGGCCTGCAGTCGATCTCTAAGGAAGTTGTAGATCCATTTTCCCACTTTGCCTGTTATTCCCATATATTTCATTTTATGTGCTATAATACCATGGTCACATTTATCGAAAGCTTTAGCAAAATCTGTGTGTATAACATCGTAGGTGTCATTGCCTTCCAATGCATCTAGAATATTGTTAGTGTTCTATTAGTTGTGATAGGCATGATCTACCTGATCGGAATCCATGCTGATTTTCGTTGAATCTTTCTCGTGTCTCCAGGAAATCATAACTTTTCTCTCTAACTATTCTTTCAAATACTTTGGTGAGGTGGGACGTCAATGACACTGGTCTATAGTTCTTTGCTTGAGATCTGTCCCCTCCTTTATATATAGGGACAATGTTTGCTCTTATCAAGATGCTCGGTATTTCCCCAGTGTCTAAGGATCTTCTCCATATCCAGTATAAAGGTGTAGCTATTTCATTTTTACAGTTTTTAATCAATAATGCGTTCCAATTGTCCGGACCTGCAGCTGAATGTGGTTTCATTTGTCCTATAGCTCTCGCTACATCTTCTGGTGTAAAATCAAAGTCTGTTATATACTCTCCTTGCAATTCCTCTTCAAAGAATGCATTTATGTCAGGTATCGCTTTGTCACTTTTTGGGGTACTGAAAACTGATTCATATTGAGATCTCAATGGATCAGATATTTCTTTTGGATCGTCGGTTAGTTCATTATTTCCCGTCCTTATGGGCCCAATAGCGGCGCGCGTTTTTGTTTTCCTTTTTACATAGTATAGAAGTATTTTGGATTTTCCTTTATTGCTTCTACCGCCTTTTCCTCTTCCCTCTCTGTATGCTCCTTAATCAGGGCTTGTATTTCCCTATCGATACCATCCAGTTTTTATTTTATTGCTTTCCTGTCATTATCTCCGCAGTTACCTAACTTCGCCTCCACTCTCTTTCTTTTGCGGAATAGACTTCTCTTTTGCCGCTCTAGCCAGCTCCTCTTTCCTTTTGCCTATGATTTCGGCAGTGGCGGCTCGTGACTAAAAATTCTAGGGGTGCTGTCTCTAAGAATGGGTTGAAATAAATACTGAAATAAAAGGATGAGCATTGAGCAATGAATAAAAGTTTCAAAAGTTATTGAAAAAGTTATTCAGTGAGCTCATCCTTGATTATTTCAATTGTAAATAAAAAATTTAGGGGTACTGCAGTTCCGCAGTGCCTACCGACGAGCCGCCACTGGATTTCGGAGCATATTTTTCTAAAATTCTCAGCGTTTTTTCTTCCAAGGTTGTTAGCATTTCTTCAGTTGTTTTATTCTCGAAAATTGTTCTCCATTCTATTTGGGCCATGTGCGATCTGATTGCTTCCCAATTTATAGTCTTCGAGTTTAAGTTAAAGGCCCCAATTTACTTCTTTCCACAATATGTGTATTGTCTTTTAATGCTGTCGTCATATTTGTTGATATCTCGATTAAGTTGTGGTCTGAGATAATGGTTGGGGTTATTTTTAGATCAGCAATCAAGTTCGTGTTATTCATGAATACCAGATCCAGGCAGTTATTTTTTCTAGTATTTTCTGTTATCTCCTGTGTCAGCATAAACTCATTTGTGAGAGCCATGAACATTTTTGCTTGCTCCTGGTATTCTCTTGTGCCCCCCTTGTCCTGGTGAATATATATATATTCCTATCCACCTTTTTGTATTTTATAAATGGGAAGTTAAAGTCTCCGCAGATCATTATATTGGGGGATGGAGGGTTTATGGCCTTTATTAGCTTTCTGATGTCATCAATGGCCTCCGAGAATTTTTCGGTTGGGGTGCTTGGAGGTCTATAGATGACTATTACTATCAAGTTTAGTTTTTCTATTTTCACTGCTAGGAGTTCCACATAGCTGTTTGATTTACTTCTTATCGTCTCTGTCATATGACCTTCCTGTACATATATAGCACAGCCACCTTTCCGTCTCGTCGTTCTATCCGCTCTTAGTAAGTTGAAGCCCTCTATATTTATCTCTTTCTTATCAATACAATGTTCGCAGTTTTCCCAATTTCCTTGGCAATCTTTAAGATGAGTTTCTGTGAGGCATGCGATGTCCGCCCTTGTTTCGTCCATAAATCCTTTCAGGTACGAAACCTTATTGAGTGATTGGTTTGGTTTTATTCCTTGAATATTAGCCAGGACAATTTTATGTTCTCTGTTTTTCGTTGCCCCTTGTGCATTTCAAGTTCGTTTTCCTTCGATATCGCTTGATTCGTTGCCCTATGATCCTCCGAAGAGATCCGTTTCCGCCTACTTGTATTGGTAGCTTCTTGCCCGGTAACGATTTGGCTCTGGGGTTTCCAGCTGTGTCAACCGCATGTGGATGACATTTAGCATCCGTAACGTGTCCGCGATGTTGACAAAATTTTCTTGTTCGCTTATTGTATTCCTATTGTTGTTCCTATTGTTATTTTTATTCCTATTGTCATTTAAACTTTTTCCTTTGTTCGTTGAGTCCGTCGGGAGATGTTGATAGTAGCATTTTTTCCCGAATTTGCAGGTTCCATATTTTGCGTAAGTCCTGCAAATGTCCGGGTGGTAGAATTTACATCCGTCTCCAAATTTACAATGACCATTATTATAGAAGAAATTGCATATTGGGGGATGTTCATATATACATTGTCCTCTTTTAAATCTGCAATTATCTTTTATATAATACCTGCATATAATTCCTTCCCCATATTTACTCTTGGCTTTTGTTTTTTGCTCATTATTAGGGGACAGTTTTACTTCGTTTTCTTGACTGCCCTCTTGTCTTGTCCTATTTGTGCTATTTGTGCTAGTTGTGTTTGTCCTTCGTTGCCCTTATGCTGTGTGTTGTCTTTACACTCTTTGTCGCCTGTGTGTTTTCGGCCTCGTTTTGTGACGGTATTTGATTTTTTTCTATTTCGCCTTTCTCCGTTTCTTCCTTTTTCCACTGTTCTTTGTTCCCACTCTCCTCTTTCATTCTCTTCTCGTAGTCTCTTTCTGCTTTAAATACTGTAAAAGAGTTTAATTCGGTCAAGCAGTTTTCGCAGAAAAATTTTATCCCATTAAACTGCTTTGCGTTCGTTATAAGGGAGATTTTTTCATCTCCCCACTCTAGGCATTTAAAATCAAAAAGTAGCTGACAGAAATCACACCTCATCGCCCCTTTCTCATCCGTTGCATCCTTACAGATACCACAGAGTTGCAGGTATGCATTAATTTCCATGTTGGTGAAGTGACTCAAAAAGGGGGTATTATGGGAGGTATTGGGTGGGGGATGACTCAAGCTGTGTGAGGGAAAGAATTTTCCGTTACTCCGGGGTGGGAGATGGGGGATGTGGCACGCTGTATACTTCTCACTGATTGGTCCTCTCGACTGTGGCTGCGAGGGATAATGGGGGGATATTTGCGGGCACTTCAAAAACAAAACTTTCCTCACAAAGAGACTCGGAAAAAAACCAAATGCTATATATATTAATTCACTTTGTTTTTTT
The DNA here is from genome assembly GCA_023014485.1 of Bathynomus jamesi. NCBI lineage: Eukaryota > Metazoa > Arthropoda > Malacostraca > Isopoda > Cirolanidae > Bathynomus > Bathynomus jamesi. Next base: position 90,711 of record JAJOZX010010326.1, on the reverse strand, counting down.
ATTTACTTTTTTTGGTATACGCCGCGATTTTTACTTTTTAAAAAGAAATACCACTATGCACTCTCAATTAACTCAAAATATCGGCACCGTTTAAAACTGATTAACTGCAGGATTTTTACTGTAATACCGCTTTTATTCGGACTTCGATCGAAACACGTGTAACCGCCACAACAGCAAAACACACTATCTATATATATATCTATCTATCTATATATATATATATATATATATATATATATATATATATATATATATATATATGACCATTAAGGGATTCATATCAGTACTGCAAATTTCTGTTTTTAAATTTTCATATGTGGCTTCCCTGCATTTTGTTTATTCTTTTGAGAAAAGTTAAAGGTGAAAGTTTCTTAGCATTTAAACGAAATTTAGAGGTCGCTACTAGCCATTGAAATTTACACCCTTTGACCATCATGCTACTGCCCATCTTTATTTTGTGTCAGCAGATACTTCGTCATCCTCAAAGAAGTACTAGAGGTACCCCAAAAATTTCTATAGAGCGATACCTGAAATGGTTTTGTTTTGGTCTTTGTACTTGTCAATATTTTTCAGCAGCTGAAGATCTTGTCGAGGAGCAAAAGGTGCTGCTGTTGATGTGAACCAAGCCTTCACATACAGCCAAACAACAAAAATGCAAATGTCTCTCAATCCTTTCTCCTCTCGTGTGATGCTGGAGACTTAAAAGAGATTCCTTTGGTTGGTGTTCCAGTTCACGATAATTGTCCCGAATTTGGAACTGTTCTATCTGACTTGATGCCAATGTTATCATTTCATCCCTGATGTCAGCACAGCAACTTTATGCTTAGTATACAGTATGTATCCGATAATGCTGTTTGGTAGTCGGTGTGATTGATTGATGATCACTTACTTTGGAACCGCTTGAAAATGATGATTTCAAGACCTTTTGAAGACACTAGAGAGGTTGACACAACCACTTCAAACATTATTTCCAGTATGTGATGACGACATGCTAGCCACAACATATCTTTCCCCATCTTTTGCTCAAAGAGAATTCAGGCTCCATTTCTTAAGCCAGTATTAGCAGCTGTTGTGTCAAAGTTCATGCACTTAACATGATTGCAGATTCCCCAAGCCACAAATGCTTCATAAACAGCCGAGGCTGCTGAAACACCAGCTCCTGATGAAAGTTTGGGAACACCGAGTGGCTGATCAACTCCTTCGCCAGAAACTCATATGGGAAGATGGTTAACAGTTGTCTTCCCCGTTATATCCTCCAGTAGTTTTCCATCCCAGTGCATAGTTAGGGGAACTTGCGGCCTAAACTCCTTCCTCAAATTCTCAGCAATCTTTTGTCGACGCTTCAGTCTTTCCTGCGAATAGATGAATAACTGACACTGTATTCTGGATTATGGCCAAGACTTTGAATTGTGGGTGTCAGCACAAGCGCTGCCTTTCGATCACTCAACTAGGCAAGCAGACAACTTATCATCTAATAACTATTTTCTTTTCAATGATTTTGCAGCAGCTGAAGTAGATGGTTCAGGATCACCACCAATGACACTAAGTGTTGCCTCTTCTATATCAGCTGTTTTGCTTTCTATTTCAGTTTCAGATGAAAACTCTGAGGAGAACACAAAGCTAACTTTTTCTTCACGCTGTCTCTTATTTTCCTTTTCTTGAGCAATTCTTTTCTTAAATGTCTGCTATCTTTTTGTTAACTGCCTCTCTCTCGGCTAGTGCTTGGACTACACATTGGGGTGGGTCGAATTTGTACCTGTGGGAATTTCTTTTTCAAATTAGAATTAGCCTGTCTTGGAAAAAGTTGCGTATGGATATCAGAAACACACACAAAAAACTTAACTTCCTATGTGCATACCTTCCACTGGCCCAAGCGAGCTAAAAATGAGAAAATTCCTTATTTTTGGCTATTTTCATCCAAAAAATAAATTTTGGAATTTTGATTAGCCTGTTGTCTTAAAACTTGCATACTGATGAGGAAAACACTATAAAAATATTACTGGCCTCAGAAAATATCTTCCACTGCCCCAGGCGAATAAAAAATTGGCCAATTTCCGATTTTTAGCTATTTTCGTCAAAAGATGAATTTTAGAGTATTGATTGGCCTCTTATTGTAAAAGTTGTGTATTGATGAGTAAAACCTTGTGTGAAAATCTTAGTGGCATCAGACAATATCTTCCACATCCACAAGCTAGTGAAAATTAGCAAATGTCTTGCACTGTTTCTAACTATTTTCGTCCAATGTACCTGTATTTGAAGTTATTTTACGAGCACTTTCCTACTGACACGTAATCGTCTAATGTCTATATGAGACAGTGATTTTCCCTTTTAATTGCTAATGTAGAAGACCAAGTTGTGTACATTGACACTTGACTAACCGCACAGTAACACTTCAAGGTCATACAAGGGCATTCTTCTCTCAGTCTGCAACTGCAGCTGGCCCTCACGCTTTGTCAGTATTACTGGAAGGTCCGTGGAAGGTGGTTGTTCTCTGCTGTATGGTGTAGCATGCAGCAGTAAGCAACAGCTTACTGTTTATTATTTGTCTTTGGTTGTCTTTTATAGCATTCTAGCAAATTCTTTTATAACATTACAGCAAAAAACAAATTATTTATGAGTAATAAGTGAGAAATAATTGACTAAAAATGACTCAAACTAGAGAAAAATCCAAGTGTCCTATATTTGGGAACCTTTGTTATGTCTCATAATAGTTTACCAATTTATGAATCAGTCATGAAGCACTGTCTATTGTCTAATGCTCACAATGTTTTCAGCATCTCATGTTCCTACATTATCGGCAGAAAATTTAGAAAATGTTGCTAGTGAAGTGGAAAAATGTGGGCTACATCAAGCATACCCATTATTTCACACCAACAAGTTGTGACAAAAATAAAAGCTTATCATGCTAAATATGGGAACATTTTGAAACCCTACAAAGCAGTGAAAAGATAATGATTCTTATAAATTGAGGATAACCAATTTCAGAAAAGAAACTTCAAAGCTACTTGACATTGACGCATGGAAATGTAGTAAAATTTGCAATTGTCCAAAAGAGCGTAAGGTGCGTAAAGAAGAGATCAAATTCCTGAATGATCAGCGAAGTGCAAGAAAAATGATCATAGGAAGTGTTGATCAAAAGAAGACATAACAGATAAGAAAGAACTTGAAACGAAGAGAAGAATTTCAAGAAAGAATGTCAAGAGCTACCGAAACAACGGTTGCTGCAACAAATATTCAGATGACCTCGTCTTCAGATACTGATTCTGATGCAAGTGAAGCTTTTTCCCAACAAAAACGTTCATATCTATACTATGAAGCCCAAATGAGCCTTGAAACTCCCCAGCCATCATCTTCAGGACACTGTCCCAGAGTTAAGCTCTCAACACCAGCTAGAGAGGCCGATTGGCATAACATATCAGATAGAAGTGCTGCAGCAATAGCTTCAGCGGTCCTACAGGATGTTGGCATTATTTCTGAGACTAATAGGACAATGATTATTGATAAAAATAAGATGAGGCGAGAAAGAGAGAAGAAGAGAGAGCAAGCGCCAAGTTTCGGCAATACAAATGCCATTCGAGGACTGTACTTTGATGGAAGAAAGAACAAAACCAAGGCCAATTTGAAAAAAGGAAACAAGTACTATGTTGAAAATATTACCGAAGAACATGTATCTCTCATCTTAGAACCAAGATCGGAATACCTTGTTCATATTACTGTTTCATCAGGAACAGCACTTGCAAAAGAAGCCGGCATCATAGAGTGCCTACAAGAGAAAGATTTTCCAATGGATTCTATTGCAGCAATAGGATGCGATAGTACTAATGTCAATACCGGTTTCAGAGGTGGAGGGATTCGCTTGCTTGAATTGCGCTTAGACCGTCCTCTACAGTGGATTATTTGCTTTTTGCTTACTGATGAGTTACCATTACATCTCCTACTACAAAATTGATGGTGTGACACATGATCCAAACGCTTTTTCTGATCCAATTGGCAAAGCACTGGCTAAATGCGAACTTAACCCTATTTTACAGTTTGAGCATATCGAAGTTCAAGAGCCTTTGCCAATAATCGACCCACCCCCTTGTTGCATGGTGCCAACCCCACCCCCAGGGTGCCAAAAAAAAGGGGAATCCAAGACAGAGAGAGAGAGAGAGAGAGAGAGCGGAAGAAAGAGCATCCTACACCTGGAAGATCCAGGTGCATAATGGGAGCTCAGGGTAGCATCACTTGGCTCAGAACTCGAAATCCGTCAGTTGGCTTAATCAGCCAGTTGGTTTAATCCGCCAGTTGGTTTAGAACACTTAGAAGGCAGATGTGTGTATATATATATATATATATATATAATATATTAGGGTGGTCCAAAAAATTAAAAAAATTAATTTTTTACCTCCACATGGCTGCTCTTGTTCCTATATCTATCAAACATCTCCATGCCAAATTTCAGCCTAATTAAATGATATTTACTGGTCGCTATGAATTTCATTTTACTATTCATTTTCGAGTAGATTGATCTTCTGGGTTAAAAATGAAAAACAAGAGCAAATACTAGTTTATTTGTTTGAAAACAGATTAAATCTCAAAGCAAACAGCTTATTTCTTTTAGAAAACACAATAACTCTTAAAGAAAAAAGATTAATTTTTAAAGAACAAAAATTATATGTTTGATAGAAAATTACATTTATCATTCGTTTATAATATACATCATTACTTAGATTAACGCTTCATCACTGACTCCTTTGAAGACGATGAGTAGTCTTGGCGATGTTTTGCTACTAATCGGAGGATGAATTGTTTTTGTTCATCATCCTTCGTCAAAGATGTATTATATGCCTTGATAAGGGCGATACCCTTCTCCGCCGAATCATTGACAACTTTTAGGTTGATCGCTATGCGTCGAAACTCTTGAAAGCAATCATCCTCCGTCCAGGAATTGGGATCGGTCCTCAGGAAGGTATCCTCCGCTGCCTTCCTTCCTTCTTTCTTTAACAAATTGAAGATTCCCAGGGTCCTTTTGGTGACCATTTCATACAAATTCAAATCTTCAATGTTTCCGTCAAGCTTCAATCGACGAGTAACAGTGGTATTCTCGTTACGTTGGAGGTTTACGACCATCTTCCGTTTGGTCTCGGCAGCGACTCTAGGATCGAAGCATGCAAGGCTGATGAGATGCTCTCCAAGATACCACAGGTACCGTTGAAGAGCTGTGGATGCTGCTTTGGAAATGGTCTGATTTGGGTACTTTTGCAAGATTTTAATATGGAGCGTTGATTCCGACGGGGGCCTCGTTAGAGCTCGGTGATATTCTCCGTCTCACGTGCTGTCAGCTGTAGTTGATGCTTGAACAGATAAATTTTGAGGACGTAGATGGCCTTGGCCATCCAGCGTGCATGGTGAGTTGGTCCTGGAGCGCAGACCTTGACTTCTTTCTCACCACGGCACCCGAGGAAGTTGAGGCGGAGTCGTAGCAATTCCTCGTAGTCATCACGCGATTGTTTAGACTCCAGTGCCTTTGTGAAGTACTGGATCATTCCCTCTCAAAGCTGGAACATCTTTGGATCTCTGAATAGGTTGTTTGAAGCCTTCATGAAGGAATCCTACTGAAGTAATGGCCATTTTTCTGAAAACGTTTAAAGAGAGTCATTTCCAGGCCACTTGTGGGTCCAAGAAGTGCGTTGCAGGGCTTTGACAAGACGACTTCAAGGATATGATGTCGACAAGCGATCCAGACAAGTTCCCTCCCTCCTGCTTTTTCAGTCATGGTACAGGCTCCCCTGTGAAGGACAGCATTAGACGCAGTTGTGTCAAATACGAGACCTTGGATCTCACCGCGAAGATTCCAGTCATCAATCGTCGAAATTCAAGCCTTGGCCTGTTCTTCTCCTGTAGCTCGTTGTATTTTTGGCACGGCTAGGAGTTTTTCCATCCCATTTCCTGTAACGATTACCGCGGTTCGTTCGGTTGTTTCCTTTGCGCCGCCCATGTCGGGAAGTAGTTTCCCATCCCAGTGAAGAAGAAGGGGTCCTCCGACAGAAAACGAAGTTTGATCCACTTTGGCTGCTGCCTGCTTTGCTTGCCTTCTTGAACGATGGATGGAGCTGCGCGAGAGTCATTGTAGAAATATCATAGTCCAGGGCTTGAGCGACTGATCCAGCAACGAAGACTGCTCCTCGATCGGGAAGGTTGACGCGATCAAGAGCAGCAACTACATCTGGTGATGTGAAGATATTGTTTCGTTTCGGAGGATGAGCGTGTACACCTGCTCTTCCGGTCGAAATCGACGGACGATATTCATCGTCTTCAGCGTTGAATTCTTCAGAGGATGAAGTGGATGTGATGGATGATGGAAGAGCAGCAGCTCCAGCCTGGAATACAGCCTCTCTTTCTTTGTACCTTAGAGTTTTGTTAGCATCTTTCTCCTGTCGACATCTTTTGCGGTATTCCTTGGCAAAATTAATCTTGTCAGGGCCTGCCATACTGCAGGAAAAGACGTCTTCTCGTTGCCTCATCAGGAATTGGCGGTATTCTTCATTGTCTATCCCCTTCAAGGCATCCTTCGAGGCAATGTCGAAAAGCTCTGAGAGAGTATCTTGGAACATGCTCTCTTTCACTCTACAGCTTTGTAGCTGCGTCTTGCGGTTTTTCTTCAACGCAAGGAACTCTTCGTACAGCTTTGACAGCTTCCTAACGCAGGAATCGACTCGCTGTGTAGGAATCCTTTGCTCTCTTGCAGGGCCTCTTTGCAGGCCAAGTTGTAGCTCTCTTTCAAGGTCTTGGACTGTTCATAGTGGTGAAACTGAACCAAACGAAGCACATCACCACATGTGGGTAGCCTTGCAGTTGATAACTCGTTGCTAAGCTTTCCTAGAACCCACGTTTCTGCAGATGAGCGAGTACTTCCAGCCATAACCTGAAAAATGAGAGAAAATAATACATTAACCGTTTAGCACCAAAGCACAATTATATAAGTGTTAAAGTAAAAAATTGCAAAGTCAAAATAAATATAGTAAAAAAAATTGGTTACAGTGGTTAGTGGTTGATGGGTAGGAAGATAGCCAAATTTTTAAAAATATATTTAAGAATAAGTAAATAATAAACTTCAAGAGACATAAGATATATACCTTACAATTTTAATCATTTAATTTAATAGCAACATCCTTACCGGTTATAAATTTGCATATAAAGAACATAATTATATGTATACATTTATACTGAATAAATATAATACATATGAATTAATACTTAATATATATGAATTAATAATTATATATATGAATTAATAATTAATATATATAAATTAATACTTACATGAGATACTATTCCGAAGCTCTTGAAGTTTGAACGAACTTAAAATCGTCCTCCAACAAGTTTAAACTTGAAATGATGCATGAGTAAATGATTTGTCTGATTCACAAACAACATCATACAAGAAATCGAACAATTGCATCATCCTCTGAAAGGTGAGCGGAGTCAATGTGGCTTGACTGCCGCGTCCTCTAAAAATGAAGCGGGTAGAAAATGATTAGCTAATTAATTAATTGAAAATGTGAAAATCATAGCGACCTCTTATTATGTACTGAATCGACAGATATTTTGCACAAAATCACTTCACATCTAAAGGAATAAGAGCAGCCATGTGGAGAACATAACCAAATATTTTGAAATTTTAGCCCAAATTTTGGACCGCCCTAATATAAGGGGTTCCAAAAAACCTTAGCCCCCCCCCTCATTTGCAGCTTACATGTTTACTTATATCGAAATAGTTTTTAGTGATTATAAAAATACATAAAATTCTTTATTTATTGCAGGTATTAAAGTTACTCTAGCTGATAAAATGATATATAATGGCTTCTCAATTAATTGGTGATTTGGAGAGGCAACGTGTGATAGATCGCATACGAACAATAACATTTCGGAAGTTCGTGATGCTGGAGCCACCTTTATAACACGTTCATGGGTTGCCAAAAAGTTGCGAAGAAGTGAGGACTTCGTCAAAAAATTGGAATAAAACTTTGGATGAATGTGAAATGGATACAACCAAATCTGGGCGCCCAAATTTGCCACTCTCTCAGGAAACAAAGGACATCATTGAAAGCGATATGCGTAAGCGGAAAAACAACTGTGCTAAACTTTCTAGAGAGATCGAAGTGTTGAGAGGAAAGATCGTTAGTGGTGAGATCATTCGACTGTACCGTCATAGGCAAGGTTTAAAGCCTTGGCATGAACTTCCAAAGCCAGAAAAACTCAACTTAACATCGATGACAGAATGTGGTTTGCCCATTATCTTGAAGATTGGGATGTGGATGATTTCATTCATTTAGCTGTCTCCGATGAATTTTTTGTTTACGTAACACGTCGGCCTAGCTACCAAAATGATCGAGTGTGGGCCACAACACCAGATGAAATCGATGACAATGAACATTATCGCGAATTATTAAAAAGTCCAGACTGTGTTGGTGTGTTTGTTTTGTTCACTGCAAAGAAGCTCATGTGGGTGCTGAAGCCAAATGGTCAGAGTTGGGATGGACAGTATTTTCTTGATATTATTCTATCCCAGCATGTCATTCCTTTTCTAAGAAACCCAAACAATGTTATGGATGTCGATCAGGTCACACTTCTGCACGATAAGGCCCCCTGCTTTACGGCATTAGCCACTCAACAGTTGTTGCGGAACCATGAGATCGATTTCTTTGGAAATGAAGAATGGCCAGGAAATTCTCCTGACCTGAACGTCTGTGAACACATTGGATCAGTTATAAAGGACAAGGTTGAATGTCTCTTGTTTCAAGAACCTGCAGCAAATCGATTTTCGAAGGATACAATGACGCAACACATTGAAACTGTTTTAGCAAATTTGCGTAACGATCAAGATCTATTCACGTCACTTTTGGCAAGCTACCCAAAGCGAATGCAGTCTGTCTTGGAAGCCAATGGCGGGAACACCAAGTTTTAATTGTTTCTCATTAAATGCAGGATTAAATTCTCTTTTGTAAGGTATGTTTAGCTTTAATGTACCTCTAATGGTTTAGGCCATGGGCGGGGGGGCTAAGGTTTATTGGAGCCCCGTATATATATATATATCGTTTGAGTTGCCAGATTGCGTTATACAGATATTCTTGACAGTTGGCTTAGAAATCCGCCAGTCGGCTTAGAAGGTATAACCAGCCATTTGGTATAGAGAGACTTGCTTGGTAATATATACGATGCAGGCAGGAAGGAGGGGCCAATTGTGAATCTCCGAGGCTGATGGAAGCTATACTTTTTTGAAAAGCCTATGTAGTGTGTAAGCTGCATGTATATGTAGTGAGGAATCTGGAGACAGGTTTGTGTTGAGAGCATGCTGCACTGCTCATAGGGTAGCTGAGACACGAAAAAGATCAGCTCAGGATGAAATGGGAGAAACAGGGTTCAGACACTTCCTGTCTTCTGTTGGAATGATGTCTACAAACTCCTCCTTTTATATACAGTATATATATATTATACCTTTAGACATGACTTGTGTAAATATGCATGGATAGTTATTAAGCTTTAGGTATTGTTTACTGTACATGTGTAAAAAGCGCATGGTTGATTATGTACATATATTGTGTTTGTAAAAAAGTTTCCTTATTGCCGTTTGTACAGAAACTGACAACAGAAATAGAGTCACAATGGTCGATTGGAAAGATAACGTGTACGTTTCTTTGTTTTCCCCATCTGTTGTTTAATGTGTATATTGTTGGAATAACTGTTCCGAGACAAGAGTTGATTATTGTATAGTATTATATAGTATAGCATAGTATAGTATAGTATTATTGTATATGCATATTAAGTTGTGTTATAATAAGATTGTATTTGTATGTTGGGTCAAATGCTGGCCTGATTTTTGTATTTGTATGTTAGGTTAAGTGGCTATGTTGGCCTTATTTTTTGTATTACGTTCATTGTATAATACGTAAGGTTGTACTTGTATGTTAGGTAAAGTGACTATGGATTGTGAATGACCAGCAAAAAGATGTTTTGTTTGTTCTAGAATTAATAATTTAAAAGATAGTTTCCTCAAAATCATATCCGAACTCAGCTTCTCATAATTCATCAGCATTTTTATTAAACTCTTTTATTTTCATAATTTCTCTGATTTTTTCATTAAGCTACAATTATTTTCTCCTACTTATACAAATGGCCTTTTTCAGTTAATGATGTCTCGAGTAATAACAATATATATAAAATTGCCAGATAATTAATAAAACAGTATGCCAGTATGCTAGGTTAAGTGGCTATGTTGGACTTATTTTTTTTATTAAGTTCAGTGTATAATATGTAAGATTGTACTTTAGTACAGGATCTGGCCTAGAGTTCGTATAAATTTCTGGGTGCAGAGGTTTTGACGACTGATCTAGACTAATTTTGGGGCGTAGAATCCGAATTTTTCTATGCCATCGCACCAAATTGGTGCGAAAGTGGTCAAAATGGCAAAACATTGCCAAAAATGACAAAATTTTGTCAGTTTTTCATATTTTTGTCATATTCTTGAGTTGAAATTTTTTTTAAGGGCAATTGTTTGTTTGAGAATCTGTGTTTGTAACATACTGCTGCCTGAACCAAGAAAACTGACAAAAATGTCAAAAAATAACAGCAAAAATAGTAAAAAATTAAGTAAATATTGTCAAAAAATCGCAAAAATGAAATTTTTGGCTATTTTGGTGCATAAACTAGCTCTAACCAATCTTATCGAACTAAATAGTCAAGAAATTAGATATTAATAGCTCTACTAAAATTTCCTAACACAAAAACATGTACAAATGTCTAAATTTTGGGTTACAATGATTAAAAATGGTTGTAGAATATTTGAAAAAATAGACAAAATATAAAAAATAGTGCTAATTTTATAAAACTCTTAGATTTGCATGCTGTAAAAGACTGCGAGATAAGATCATGTATTATTTCTGATGATGAAGTTGACTGAAAATCTTGCAAAAGTGGCAAAGAGTTTGGCAAAATGACAAAAATTGTCAAGGCCGCTTATGTGATTGAGAAAGAGTGTTACCGTCACTCAGGTGTATCTTCCCATTGCAGGGGGCAGGGACAATTCGACGTGGCCGACTCGATGCGACCCAACTCGATGTGGCCGACTCGATGTCAGGACAACTCGATGTCAAGCCAAGTCGATGCCAGGCCAAGTCGATGCCAGGTTAACCGGGTTAACTGAATGCCCGGTTAGGTCAACTGTACGCCCTTGACGATTGGTTAGGTTAAGTTGTGATATTTTCGTTAAAACTAACGAAAATATCCCTTAGGGATATCACATCGAGTTGTCCTGACATCGAGTCGGCCACATCGAGTTGGGTCGCATCGAGTCGGCCACATCGAATCGTACCCAACCCCAGTGCAGCACCACGGCAATGGGCTAAGTTATAGCTAACTTAGTGGGAACGACCTCATTTAATGATGAGGCCCCATTGTTTTTTGTTTTTTTCTGTTCTTTTTTTTTGTTTATTTGAAACTTTTATTGAAACATTATTTACAAATAAAAGCACTATGGCTTTTGTGGTATCATCTTCCGACACCATGAAAATGAAATAGAAGTACAATGTACAGATTTGTTCATCTGTAATTTTATTCAGTTACCTGCTGAAATTCAGGCGTTAGGATTTTGGCATGTTCTTTGATTGCACTTGCAGAATGAGCAGCATGGTATGGATGACGCAGTGCAAAGGCATTTTGACCTCTTGGTACAGGTTTTGCAGCTGCAAGGTTCAATCAAATCCTGAGGTTTATCTGGGTAATCGGTTAGTTGAGGTTCCAAAAGTCCCTCATGAGACTTTACGTAACCATAGTAAGTGGATTTAAATTTTCAGATATGGAGCCATATGGAGAGTCAAGCCAAAGTTTACACTGAAGATATGCCCGTTTAATATGTAGTCTAATACTTTTTGAAGGGCAAGGAAGCTGAGTAAAATCGATTTTGTCCCGAGTTTTGTAGTATTGCTCAGATCTTAGTTGATCAAATGATATGGATTTTGACTTGGGTTGGATGCAATGAACCAGAAAGTTTTCGGCACCTTCGACTATTTCTTCTGTAAGTGGTTCCTTGCCAAAATCCTTAATTTCATCAAAGTAGTTTGACTGCTTCAGTGCACTAGATTTTGTGCCTACTTTACTGACACTGTCACAGCCAGTTAAAGCATGCAAGGCAGGTAAAACTTGGATCAAATCGTTTTCAAGCTTTTGATGCAAGCCATGCAGAGGAATGATTTTGCGACTTGTTCCAGAGCCTTTAACAAACCATAATTCCTTCAGGCCATGCTCAATCCATTTTGTTAAATGGTAGATGAGGCACACAAAGATATCAGTATCACTGGTAGCTACTGAAACTGTAGCTCCACTACCAGGCATTGCATTATCCACCACATAGTTTACATGTAACATCACTTTGTCATCTGCTTCTTCTTGTGAAGAACAAAGCTCAGGAATTTCGCAGACCTTCCCATTTTAGAATTTGACACAAACTTCTGGGTTTTCAAGAGTACCACCTCCCAGTACAATTACTTTATCTCCATGGTAGTTTTCCATGAAAAAGCCGACAAAATTTTTTTGGAAGTTTGCCTTGTTATCTGTGGAACTCCAATACTTGTTGAAGTCAATTGCAAGCCTCTGTTCAGGTGATGTTATGGAAATTTGTATTTTCGAATGCGCAATTGATCGTCTCATCCGTTTTCCAGTCTTGATGCTTAAAGCCTTGTAATTTTCAAATAAGATATGAATTGTGGTTGACTTGGATCCCATACTCAAAAACATATTTAAAAGTGATTGTGCAAATTCACCAAATGTTTTCAACATTGCTTTTTTCACCGGGAATTTCCTTACTTGAGCCATAAAATCTATGATCATTGCATCATTCCCTTCTAACAACAATGGGAGGTCTTCACCCAGTTTCTTTTCAAGTTCCAATCCCAATTCCGATTTCTTAGATTTCTTCAAAAAACCATCACTGTCTACGAGAAAAAATGGAAGAGGTGTAATTTCATGGAAAAGTAATTGATTCAATGGAAACTCCCTGAGCTGAGCAAATGCAATGTAGTTCAGTGCTGCAATGGTTTCTTTTTTTATGTCATATTCCTTTCGTTTTCTGGAAGTGTTCCTCGCTGTTGCGGGTTTTTTGCCTCTTAATTGCTGCAAACAAAGTTTCTGTTTTTGTCTCAAGCCGTTCGGTTTTGAAATTCTTGTAAGCAACATCTCCTCTATCCAGGCAAGTAATGTGATATGTATAAGACTCTTTATCCTCTTCACCGGTAGCAATGTTTCTGAATGGTTTGCCATCTAATGTTTTGCTCAATGTGTTTCCAACTTTGTAAATGTACTGTTGAATAGCTTGGATATTAGTGGAGCTCGATAAGCCATGGCTCTTGGAGTATTCATGATGAATATCATACTCGTCACGATTTTCAAACTGGCCGGAACCTCTCATTTGTGAAGAATATAAGTCCTTCTCATGTTTAATAATATTCCACAGTGCCACTGCTTCCTTTCTCCGAGTAAAGCCAATTAATCCTCCGGACACTTTTGCAGGCTTATTATAATGTTGCTCAAGTGCCTGGTCCATTGGAACTCCGCTACATTGTCGTGTCGTTCTACTCACTACAAAACCACCAGTAAGGAATGGTTTGTGGAGATCAGGAAAATGTACCTCAAGGTTTAAACAATCCTCAAAGAAGATTGGTGCCCATCTGGCGTAGTTGGTTCTATTGTAGGCGAAGAAAAGTGGGATTGATCTCTGTATGGAAGAAAGAAATAGTGACCAATCACCTGCCCGCATTGAGTAGGTTAAATCTCTGATGATTGGATACAATCTATTGGTAAAATGATACCAGTAATGAAAGTTTTCATTACTATCAGACATCTGCTTTATATATTGTTGAAAGGAGTGAGACAGAGTATATATCGAAGACTTAAAGTTGTCATGTCCCATTGCTCTTGTTCTGCAACCATAATTGAAATTTTAGTTGCAGCATCTTGATATAAGTTACGGTGTTCATCGACACTCAAAAACCCATCGAACATAATGCTTGTCATTGCTTCGTGCACGAAAGATAATCCTTGCTTGGTTCTCACATAATGATTGCCATTCATAACGGATTTTACTGTGTCTGGACCGAAACATTCGCTTTCAACCAAAACAGATTCAATTCCCGATATATGAAGATAAGATCCAATACAAGCAAGTACAATCTTCTCAAAATGGAATCCACCCAATCCGATAAACAAATTACTGAACAGATCTTTTTTCAGGAGCTGAATTTCCTTCGCAATAGCATAAACTCCTTCATCACACCACAGTGCACCGTATGGCTTATTCTGCTACTTAAGCACGTCCTGAAAGTTAATCATTGTTGTAAAAATGGTATCAAATTCAGTTGCTTTGTATGGCAGAATGGGAGTGAACGCAATAGTTGTAGGCTTCAAGCTTGGAACAAAGTAGAGCCCTGTATTGTGGTTGTTCTATGTTTGTATCGCATCACAAACCACAGGAAATGGTCGAGATTAACAGTCTCTAGTAAATGATCGTTTGCCTTGTATTCAGAGACTTGGAAATCTTGACTTATTGTACCTCGTTCATGTCTTGGTCCAATCGAGATAATTTCTTGGCAGGGAAGAACGCTTTGTAACTTGCCAAGCCGGAGGTTTCACTCTGGAGCTTCACTGATCTTATTAGTATGCTGTTGTGTTGGTGCAGAGCTTAATGGAGCATTTTGGAATAAAACTAGCACCGTATCGTGTGTCGAACCAATTCCAGACAAGGTATTTTCCAAGGTGTCAAAATTATCCATTGCTGCTTGAATTGGATGGTTTTGATCAAATACTGGAGGAACTGGAACTCTATGTGAACCACATAAAGATATTGTACGTTTTGCTAGTGCAAAATTTATTTTGCGAACTTCTTGATATCCTACACAAATGCTCCGTTTGTTTGTAATTTCAATAAGATCTTTAGACTTTGACAGGTTATGTATAGTTTGAGCAAATTTGACATGCAATGGGGTGGGCTCCAAACAATTATGAAGGATGTAAAACAACATCTGGAAGATAGTGTCACACTTCAGCATCAACTGATTGTTGCTATCTGATACATTCCGGGTGGAAAACAAATGCTGAAGAAATTCCATCCATATTGAAGGACGTTCATTTTGGAAGCGTTTTAAGGCTAGATCAAGATCGTTTGGATCACAATAGCTAGAGCGTAAACCAAAACTGTAAGTTTTTAACTCTTTCCTTAGGTCCTTAGCAACGTTTTCGACAGATGATTTCCGCAAAGTTTCAACAATTCTTGCACTCTCAATCTGGACAGAATAAACCATCTGGGATTTTCGTTTGCTGCTAGGATATGTAAAATAAATGGTGTCCTTAAATTTGTCTATAAGCAGGCTCTTAACCAAATAGTTACTGAGAGATTCATCCTGGTTCAGCTTTTTATTGATCTCTTGTCTCAAGTAGGTGACACTGTATCCAGAGCTTGTGAAGTCTATTTTTGAGACTACATCATTAAACGCTTCTTGAACCATGTCAGTAGAACCCATAACTTCATTTTCTTGCTGCCTTTTTTCCAAAATCGTCTCTATTCTGCGATCATAGGCTGCAAAATGCTTCTTTGTACAATTATTATGATAGAATACATCTGTAGCGAATACATCTTTGTATTCGTTCAACATCGCTACTCTGGTAAAAACATCGTCTTGGAACAAGTGAGCATAACTCAATAACTTTTGGGGACGACCTGAAGTACATATCCGAAACAAATCATGGTCAATGTTTCCACCTTTCAATTTGACTCGAGCTGAACCACAAAATACACACACTTTCATATCCTTGATATGCTGTGTTTTAATCCTTTTGCTTGAACTATTTTCTGGAGGAGTTAATGCTTCCCCTAAGGAGGAATCGGAGGGTTCAGATTCAGCATTTTTAGACTTCTGGCTACGTTCAACGAACTTTTTTATGTTGCATAGCACGAAGTGCTGTGATACTGGATATAAGGAGTCTGACTCTCAGTAAGAGCTTTTAAACGCTTGCTTCTGTCATCATTTGGGTACGCAGAAGCCAACTGAAGCAAATTTTTTATTCCATGTTCTCCGCTGCTCAAATAGTTCTCTCCACTTGTGCTTTTGTTCTTCTGGCACAAGATACATTTACCAAGGTTTGAGCTATGCTTCTTTTCTGGCACAAGTTGACATACATCCTGAAAAAATAAAATATACTAAGACTTCTTGCAATTGCAATTATAATAAACTGGTTCTATTCTATACATATAAAAATTCATTTGTAACACATTGGTCTTTATATTTATGTTTTAAATATTCAATTCGATTATTACTTACCATGATCTATCATTTGTTGAATCACATAATGAATACATGGATCCTCAATTTGTAGCTACTGCCAATACTAAACCTGAAACACAATAAATATGACTTAGTTACTCTAAAGAAATCAAATAGATCGATTCTATAAGCAGTTCAAGCATTTTACAACAAGCAAGCCTAAGAATAACAAAATTAGTACCATTTTTTTATATTTTGGCTATTTTTTCAAGTATTTTACAACCATTTTTATCGATTTATACCCGAAATTTAGACATTTGTGCATACTTTGTTTTAATAAATTCTTGCAGAGCTATTAATATCTAATTTCTTGACTATTTATTTCGATATGATTGGTTAGAGCTAGTTTATGCACCAAAATAGCCAAAAATTTCATTTTTGCGATTTTTTGACAATATTTACTTAATTTTTTACTATTTTTGCTGTTATTTTTTGACATTTTTGTCAGTTTTCTTGGTTCAGGCAGCAGTATGTTACAAAAACAGATTCTCAAACAAAAAATAAATTGCCCTTAAAAAAATTTTCAACCCAAGAATATGACAAAAATATGAAAAACTGATAAAATTTTGCCATTTTTGCCACTTTCGCACCAATTTGGTGTGATGGCATAGAAAAATTCGGATTCTCCGCCCCAAAATTAGTCTAGATCAGTCGTCAAAACCTCTGCACCCAGAAATTTATACGAACTCTGAGCCAGATCCTAGACTACTTGTTTCGTTTGTTGTTTTTGTATAGCTAATACGAGGTTAAATAAATTAATCTTTGCCGGTGATGCAAAATGTAGTTGTGTTAAAGTTATAGCTTTTGGCCAAGTATTTTACAGTTGGGTGTTGAGAAATCAAAGATAATCATCAGTATGAGCTGTGGAGAGAGAGGCTTTGGTTAGAACGTATGTAATTAGAAATATCCCAGTATCCCCCGTAAAACTCGCTAGCCATTTTCTTTTAATTGCATATATTAAGAAAGTTTTTTTTGGCACAAACCTATTTATCTGGTTATTGTGTTATATATATATATATGTTTGTTTTTGTGTGTGTGTGTATGTGCCAACTGTTTTGAAGGAAACCAAATATTTAATTTAAATAATCTTGTACATATATAATAATAATGATAATAATAATAATATTTAAATGGATGTTTAGAGACGGAAAACAGATTTGATGATTCAGTATTTGATCGTGAATCTATCCGAATATACATGACTAGACCGTGTTACCGCAAATGTATTCTCATGGTTTTAAAGTTACATAACACAACTTGACGTAACAAGTGATGTAAATGGATGAAATAGTGCTGGCATTTCTTTAAATTTATCTTACAGATACATATAGTAGCATAGAACAACAGTCACACGTTAACTGGTTGAACTATATGACAATCAAGGAAGACATCGATATTTTAATTCATGAAATCCTGGTCTTTTTTTAAAAGAGCTGATATATATACATACGTATATATTGGATAATCGTATTGGTCGATTTTTTAATTCTTTGCATCAGACTGCATTGAGCACGTCTTGTTACCTCCGGGAAGCTCGGAACATTGCGGGTAGCAAACATTTGCGAAGCTGAGCATCTCGGGGGTAATTTATGTGAGTCTAAAAGACCTGTTGTACAGCAAATTTAGGGTTCTGCCAGAACCTTTTTTATAGTTCACCCAGAGTTGCTGTCCGTAAATATTACTGCAGAAAATACGAAAGAGAGTGTCTTTAGCTTCACTTGTACAGAACCGAAAGTTCCTTATAGTCATATTCGCTTTAGCACAAAGGCTTCGAGATTGTTTTCTTATAGTCAAGTCATCATTCAATGAGCTGGTAATAGTTTGACCCAAATACTTAAGCTCTTCCACTTCCTCAATTACTTCACTTTTCATTTTAAACCTAATATCAGCTGGCTGCTTACAGCTTTTAGGATGAAATTGCATAACCTTAGTTTTTGTAACATTAAAAAGAATATCATATTTCTGCGAATACACTTCGCAGACTTTTAGTAACCGATCCAGACCTTTAACAGAGAGACTTATTAAGACCATATCATCGTCATAAACTAAGTTATTTATCCTTGTGTTATCTATACAACATCCCACTGTTGCCTCATTAAATGAAGCAATTAATCCGTCAATATACACATTAAACAGCATAGGGGAGAGCAAGGAGCCTTGTCTCACCCCGCAAGAGGAGCCAAAACATTCGGATAGTACATTGCTCCACCTAACGGTAAAAGATTAGTGGGAATACCAAAATTTCAATAAATTTAATATGTACAGGGGAACCTTCCTGTCTTCTAGTTTTTTAAATAAAATATTGTGGTTAACCCAGTGGCGTACTAAGGGGGGTGCGAGGGGGGCGGTCCGCCCCGGATGACAGCCAGGAAGGGTGTGCCATCGGGAAAGTTGATACTAGTACAAGTTTTCAAACCAAATGAAAAATTCGCCAAAGTAAGAAAAAAAATTACAAAATTTTCAAACTATTACAGCAGCTTAATGTTAATTTCCACTATAAAATAAATTTTTATTTTTATTGGCAATACAAAATTTACAAACGAAAAATTAAATATTTGATAAAAATTACATCGAAAGGCGAACGTTTGTTGACGTTTTAGTCATCAGTTTCTTGAGCATAGCCAGCTGGCTGCAACTGACATTCCAAGTCTTATTCACTTGACACTGTGACTCCACATACATGAGGTATGTTTCATTAAATAATTATGATAAAGCATAAAGTGCTGGTGTTTATAACAATATCATGGTACTTATACCATTGTCCAGTAATTTTTGACAATGTGATATCATAGTGATGTTTAAGTGTTTATAAATGCATCGTCGTGATGTTATAGAAACTCATGTTTATGAATGGTGGTCCCTGTGACTACTGGTTATCAGTAAAAAGACAGGAAAGTCACACTTTGTACTAAACTTTACACTTGACTTTTTTCCTACAACCATTACTACTGAAGTAACGATGATGTGTATGACTGAGTGAGTTTTTTATGATGAATGTGTGGTGATCTTACGATGGTGGTGGTGATATGACTGCATGATTTTTTTTAATGCAACTACATGGTGATGTTAAGATAGAGAGGGTGATGATGTGACTGCATGGAAATGTGTTAATGTTTACATGCTTATTATAGTAAACACCGTTTCAGATTTACATCAACAACTACAGTACTATTCTATATTGAATTAGTACTAATGCTTAGTGGCTTTGTCAAGTTCAACAATTTTACAATGTCCAGTGTAGTACCATTGTATATTTAATATGTTGTTAATGCTTACTGCTTATTAAATAATGATATCAATTATAATAGCTAGCGTTATACCATACTATACTGAATTAGTGTTAATGCAGTGGCATTGATAATTAATTGTCTCTGCTTGTCTGGGTTGATAATCTAATAACTCAATGGGTATCTGGTTGGAAAAAGTTTGAGAACCACTTGTTTAAAGCTTTTCTGTTGTAATAAATTTTTTTTACTTCTTTATTTACTGGATATACTGTTAATTTTCATTTTGTCAGTGGTCTAGTTATTTGTGAGTTATTTGTGAATAATGACAGTACTGTACTGTTTAAAAATCTACTTGCAAACATAATATATTTTTCTGTGTGTTTAAATTTTAAAATTATTTATAGGGGGTGCCAAAGGAAGGATCCGCCCCGGGTGCCAAATACTTTGGGTACGCCCCTGGGTTCACCCTATCATATGCCTTACTTATATCTAGGAAACAGCTATAAATAGTTGAATTACTGTCAATGTATTTAGATATTGTTTCTTTAAGTACATAGATACACAGGTCAGTTGAGTGGGACCTTTTAAAAACAAACTGATTCGGAGATGTCCATAGGTAATCATTTAATCGGAGAAACAAGAGTTTTTCTAGTAGTTTCGAGAAGCAGCAAGCGACAGCAATAGGCCTGTAATTATTGCTGGACAGAATGTCTCTATGCTTATTTTTGACCAGGGGCAAGATATATACCCTCATGAACTCTGCAGGGATATAGTTATGAGCAAGCATGGCTGATAAGAGCAATGATATATGCAGACATAGTACGTCATTGGCATATTTTAAGTGCTCATTCGATAGGTCAACTAACCCTGACGCAGAACCAGTCTTTAACTCTTTAATTAACCTCTTTACTTCAGGAACTGATATCAAAGTATTTTCCCTTGTCCCTCCCACAGTCGTTTCGTTGCAATCTATCTCAAGATTATCCCTACTCACACTGCTAAGAATGTTAGAGTAGTGGTTTTTCCACAGCTTTGCACTTTCATCCTCCCCCGACACCCCATCGATTGTCGGAGGGAGGACACTTTTCAAACCCGTTTGATTCTTACCAAATTTCCAAAATTTGTTATTATCGTTATTTATGCGAGCTTCACAGGCTTTTGATGGTCGAATAAACGCTTCTTCCTGTTTACATCGCCTTATGGCCGCCTTATACTGACCCCTATCTCTACACATATTCATGTATGATATACTGGTCCTAATCTGGGTCTACCATGAAAGCACCACAAATCGTAAGCGTCTTTCGATTCCCTCTTCATGGGGGCAATAAAATCATTCCATCCAGGAATAATCTTAGTATGAGTTTACAGTGAGAATCATTTGAGCAAGGATTACTACAGGCAAGATGCAAAATTTCTAAATTATTAAAGAGGTGACCTGTTCTGTCTTTGTATTCTATTCTCTGTTGCATATTAACATTAGACCAATCGACTTGATTGTTCTTACCTATTGCGTTCTTGTTATGTTGTGTTGCGCATAAATTGGTAAAATTAATTAATAGTTCTAATGGTCTATAATCATGCAGAAGGAAATCATGCAGAATATGAACTCTAACAATTCGATCCTTTAGATTATTATCAGCGAGACAATGATCAATCCACCTGGTGGTACCACTCATATCACTACCGTATGTAAAATTACCACTGGTTACCCCTAATACATCTGCATCACTTATACTTAATTTGGCCGACTCGCACATGTTACCCAATTCTACAAAGAATTCCGAGTTCACATGCGCGTTAAAGTACCCCATTATTATATAGTGAGAATATTTGGAGTTATCTGATTATGACTTAATTTTGTACAGCAAATCAATGTATTCATCGAGATTACTGCCGTTGTTGTAAGGTAAATAGCAGTTTACAATTAATATGCAATCATTGTTAAAAATTTTATGTTTTGACAAATTTTTCCTTATTAAGAAAACAACAACACCAAAAGGCCTACCGTACAATAATTCATCTGACAAGTCTACTGCTGATAACGCATGGTACATAAAGTCGTCATGGATGGTAGAGAGGAATTTTAGTTCTTGCTTAGGTAGCCAGCAGTGCTCTTGCAGGAGTATCAAATCTGCACTGTCACAGATTTTATGAACATCTACAATTGAATTCCTCACTGACCTTACATTATATGAGACTATTTTCAACAAGTTATCCGCCATGACTGATAGAAAATTTGTTATTAATATGATTATTATTGTACACAGTACAAATTTCAGGCATTACCGTTAGGGCGCCTATTATTATTATTATTATTATTATTATTATTATTATATTATTTTGCCTGTTATCAAATCTCTTGGAAAAGTGAATAAATTTAACAATAATACCGTCTGGCCACTGACTCATATTGTACGAGTTGAAATGCGAATTTACACCTTTAATTATTACTTTAAATGAGTTATAATACGGAGATTTTGGGTTTAGTTTATTAATTAACAATATACTGTGTTCCCCACTGACCTCTTCCATCATGTGTCGAATATCGCTCTCTTCGTTCGAGAGCTGAATTCGCGACACAAAGAGGGTGAGATTCCTCACCGGTGGCCTTGCCGCGAAGACAGGTTGAAGAACCCTCCGTGAAGAGCGCCTGTTAACTGTGACCCCACCCGTCCTCTTCCCTCAATCTCCCTGAGGCAGGGTTCGCCTGACTGGGGGATGGGTGGCACGACCTTGGGGGGATAGGAGGCCCCTCCCCTACTCTGTGGCCTGGTGAGGGTCTATTGGTGGTGTTTATATCCTGACGGGCGCGCGTACCTCTCCTTCTTCGGTGGGAGGAGGGAGAACTGCATGCTGAGCGAGGTGTTTGAGTAATCGAACGCCTCTTCCCTGCAGTGGAAAGTAAGGAAGAGGGCAGTGATGAATTGTCTCTTGGCATTGGACAGTAGGGTATATCATGCTCATTAAAGCGCGAATTTCAAGATTGGCAGTATGTATTCCTACGTAAAATTAAATTTTAGGATGGGTTTGTTTTCTTGAACTTTTGCTAAAAATCACGTTTAAGTGTTCAAATTTCCACTTTTTCGTTTTCTGGTTATGTACAGAACAGCTGTGCAGGACATACACTGTAACAGCTGTTATAGGCTACTAGAGTTTCACTGTGATAATTTTCTATGTTTCAGATATAAAGCTTGATGAAGATTGTGTAGCCACCATGGCTAAGCAAGGACGAGAGACCAAAAAAAGTTCTGGTTCAAAACTGAGTGATCTGGTGGGTCCAGGCAAGCAGTTATTTCCCACAGAAGTTTCAACCTGGAGAGCTGTGTTTCAGAGAGGAATCCTCCCCCAGGAAGAGAAGCTGCTTCTGGATGATATGAAGAGAGCTCAGTACCCTCTGCAAGATTTGGCTAAGGACTTGGCATCACTGGTACTGGCACAGTGCCGCAAAAGCAATGCCAAGTTCACTCCTCCTGTGATCATTCAAGAGAGATCCCTTGCCAAGAAGATTCTTGTCAGGTGGAATGAAATGATTGACCTAATGAATGGCAGAGTAAAGGCTGCAAAGAGAGAGAAGAGAATATCTGAACTTGATACATTGTTTGACATAACCTGCAGACATGATATCACTCTCTGTGGAACTGAAGCATCTGGCTGCTCTGGCTGTGCTGCTAGTGTTCATGTCAACTGTGACTGTCCTCTGCCTCAGAAGATTCCAAAGCTAGAGTTAGAGTGGCTTCATTACCAGAGGATCAAAACCTCAGAAGTTTCTGGCTTTCGGATGGCATCTGTTGATGTGAAGGAAACAGTGAAGCAGGTGAAGGCTGCTAAGAGGAAGGAGGAAGAACAGAAGGCAGCTGAGAAGAGAAACAGAAAAGAGGAAGAAGAAAAGGAGCTACTGCTTAGAGCTGATGATGGTGATGATGATGAAGATGAGGTGACTTCCTTGCAAGAGTCTCCAGGCAGAGCAGTTCCTACTGCTGACACAGATTTTTCCAGTACTGCACCAGGCACAAGCTCCAGTGTCAACACTGGCAAAGTCTCCACCTCTGCCAGGAGGAACTACATGGGTATCTCAAGCACTGCTGCGGCTGCAGTCAGGTTCAAGGTGGCAAACACTCCTGCAGCAGCCATTGCAACTGGTTTCTTGCAAGATCTCATCAAAGCTGGCCATGTATCTGATGATAAGGCATATCTAGCTGTTGACAGGATGAAGATGTGGAGGGACAAGGAGTCTGTAATAGGTGCCTAGGTGGAGGCCCTGGAGAAAAAGACAGAGGGAGAGGAGATCAAGGGAATTTTCTTTGATGGAAAACAAGATAAGAAGACAAAGATCATGAGGTACAATGAAGAAACTGGCCGCTTCCATCCTGATATTACAACTGAAGAGCACTATAGTGTTACCTGTGAACCTGAGGGGAAGTATCTCTTCCATTGTACACCAGAAGAACCTGAAGGAAATGAGAAACCTGCACTGAAGATAGTTCAGGCTCTGTTTGAGTGGATTAGTGCTCATGGTGCTGAAGATACTATTGTGGTCCTTGGTGGTGACTCCACCAACACAAACACAGGACCTGATGGAGGAGCCATCACTCACTTGGAGAGACTGCTAGGTCACAAGTGTCACTGGCTGATATGCCAGTTGCATATTAATGAACTCAGCCTCAGGCTCATGATCATCAATCTTGATGGTCCCTACACGCACAAGTCTGGGTTCAGTGGCCCAATAGGAAAACTTTTGGAGAAGATCAATGACATACCTGTCAACTTTAGCTTCAAGGCTCTGCCAGGAGAAGATATAATTGAACTGCCAGAAGACATTGTACAGAACCTTAGCACTGACCAGAAGAACTGCTACCTACTGATCAAAGTTCTCAAGACAGGAGATTTGAGCAAGGAAGTTGCTGGTCTGAAGTGTGGCCCACTGAATCAGTCAAGCTGGCTGACTACAGATGAGGCTATGTTGATGCTGTGGATGAGGCAGCATGGTCTGAAGGGGGAGGTGTTGAAGAAGCTGGAGGTGCTGCTGAAGTTGTGCCTGGACTTCTACTTCAAGATGTATTTTGAGATCAAGGTGAAGCACCACATGAGGCATCGACCTCACCATATTGTGACCGCTCTGGGACTGCTGAGAAGCCAGACCTTTGAAGTCAGGAACATGATCACTCATGTGATAGTTCGTGGAGCATATCATGCTCACAGTGAGAACTTCATTGCCTCTCTCCTGTGCAGTGAGGATGAGGAGGAGAGGGCATGGGGGGGTTGAGATGATCAAGAAGATCAGAGGTAAGTCTGAGTATGGACACACGAGTCTGAGAACTCATAGAAACCCTAAACTGAATTTTGATGCCACTTCTCCAATTACTCTGATTAATTGGGATAAGGAGAAACTGTATGAGCCACTCTTCACTTGTAAGATGTCAAGAGGAGAAGTTGAGGAGCTTCTCAGGTTTCCACTTGAAGTTGAGAACTTCTCAGTTCACACTCAAAGCAGTGAAAGAGCAGTCCAGGAAGTTTCAGCTGCAGCTCATGCAGTGTATGGGCAAGAAAGAAGAGATGGTTTTGTTCTTACTAGGATCGATCGCAGAGAATTGTTGCCAGTTTTCAAGTCAAAGCAAGACATTATGAACATGTTTTAGATCTCTACAAGACCTGCTAGACAAATCAAGATGCTTTCAGAAGAAAAAATCTCAAAACATTCAGTTAACTAGCATATTATTACAAACTGGGGTGGAGGAGGGACTTATACAAATATTAAAGAAGAATTGCAATTGCCAAAAAAAAGGTTGATCGTCACAGCAGCTTGCGGAAAGGTGGGGGCAGCTGCCATCACACTCAGTGATGCCGAAAAGAAAATAAATAAAAATTGGTGGAGGCGTTTCTAAAAAAAAGAAAATGCAAGACCAAGAAAGAAGAACAAAAAGAATCTGCCTGATGAAGAGAACAGCCGCGAAATGTGGTGTATAGGAGATTAAAAATCATACAATTCCTTACTTTTGGGCCATTTTGGGTGATTTTGGTTATTTTAGGGGTTATGAACCACTTTGGCTGATCTTAAATGGGTCCAAGCCTGCCCCTAGAAATGCTTAAGGGTGTATGTGAACAATATGGAACATATGGAGGTCATTTGAGGCTACCAAGTCTTTGAAATTGGCCAAAAATCCCATTTTTCGACAAAAAAGTGCGAGTAGCCTAGCCCTGCTGCATAACGTAGGTTCTAAATGTAGCAGGGCTAGGCTGCTTTAAACCCTAGATCCATGTCCCAAAGCTGGATCCTGTCTGCTTTGCAGATAGCTGGTGAGGGAAGCTATATTTATGGGACCTCTTTGCGAGTGACTCGTTGCCCACGTCGGGCTAGCATCATGAAAAAGAAAAACTATGGTATTTTTCATTTACCATTACTTATTCGGACTATAGTGGACTTAATTATCCCAGAAGAGTTCCTTGTTCCATGCACGGTCTGTGTGTATCATAAAAATCTCAGGGGACCATTCTGAGTTCATTCCCATCTTGAAACGGACATGTTATGTGCCTTGAAAAGTGGACGCTCAATTCTGCCAGTTGAGGTTTAAGTTTTGGTTTTTGGCTAAAAATATAATAGTTACCCCTTTTTCTTTGATGTATTCAATCTGACGTAAATGCAGCGAGTCTTTTGCTTATATTGAGGTTCTAAATGTAGCAGGGCTAGGCTGCTTTAAACCCTAGATCCATGTCCCAAAGCTGGATCCTGTCTGCTTTGCAGATAGCTGGTGAGGGAAGCTATATTTATGGGACCTCTTTGCGAGTGACCCGTTGCCCACGTCGGGTTAGCATCATGAAAAAGAAAAACTATGGTATTTGTCATTTACCATTACTTATTCGGACTATAGTGGATTTAGTTATCCCAGAAGAGTTCTATGTTCCATGCACGGTCTGTGTGTATCATAAAAAACTCAGGGGACCATTCTGAGTTCATTCCCATATATATATGTTGAAGAGGTATACAATAAGTAAATCGCGAATATGTGAGTTCCGCGAATGTTGAACTCGCGAATGTTGAGGGCTTACTGTATATATATATATATATATATTATATATATATATACACCGGCGGACGAAAAAAAACTGGACACTTTTGTATTTCCTACAAATTTCAAACTAGTCAAGCTAATACACCCAAATTAATACAAGATGTAACCAATAGTATAGTTATCATGTGCTAAAAATTTCAATGAAATTGATATAAAACTTACCCTATTGAAATCGATGTTGTATTGGACCCCGCCATTTTCTTGAATTACGGCCAGTACTCTCCTTTTCCACTGATCTATGGATGACTTGATTTTGTCTTGGGACACCGTAGGCCAAACAACCTCAATTCTCTGTCTAAGTGCTTCCAGGTTTGAAAATGGTTCCCTGCGACCATGGTACACCAATGATTTCAGCTCATTCCACACGAAGTAATCCAGAGGGTTTAAGTCAGGAGAATTTGGTGGCCATTCTTCACTTTTTATGAATTCAGGAATGTTCGCCATCAAAAATTCTTGGGTTACTTTGGCTGAATGAGATAGTGCATTGTCTTGAACAAAAATAAAATCTTCGTTCGGGTACAAGTCTTGGCATTCCGGTAAAAGTTCTCCGAGGTGTTCAATATAATTTTGCGAGTTCATTTTGTTTTCTGTGGATCAGTAAAGAATAATTTGGTTTTTCTATTGTAAGAAACACCACAAGATACCATTAATTTCTTGGAAAATCGTGAAATTGGATGATAAAGACGGTCTGGCGGGATTTCCGATTTTGAAGTTAATGCATTGACTCGGTTGTTTTGTTGATTTGTTGATACAGCTAACGAAAAAAATAAGAAAAAACATTCCATCAGCCAACAGTGTTTAAAGAAACCTGACACTGCTAGCCTACCAATTCGCCATGTGGCCACTTATCATTGTCTTAGGTGCGCATGCGCAAAGTGCTTGTTTTGTAGTGAACATCTGACACATCCAAAGGCGTTGTCAGCTTCACAAAATTTTGCTGTTTGTTTCGTCAAGTTAAATTTTTTATATCATAATTAAGAAACGGTCAAACATAATTAACTGAGGTTTTCAGCACATGATAACCATACTATTGGCTACATCTTGTACTAATTTGGGTGTATTAACTTGACTAATTTGAAATTTGTAGGAAAAACAAAAGTGTCCAGGTTTTTTCGTCCACCCGGTGTATGTATATATACATCAGCAGAAACATTATGCTCCAGAAATGTAAAGGGTGATCCAGAGAAATGGGACCCAAAAGAAACCCCTGTAATTCTTAAAGTATAAGTCCTTTTATAAAATCATACGCATCATTCGAAAGAGGATAGTTACAAGTTTGTACAGGATTGTATAGGTTTTGACAATACAAGACAAGATAAGATACAAAACAAAATAAAAGTGTTAGTTAAAACTAACCCTTCAAGATGACTGCATGGACTGTGGAACAGCTGCGTTTCATAACTGAGCAATATTATGAGCATGGAAGAAGTGTAGTTTCAGCTCAAAGATCTTTCAAGACAAATTTTCAGATGTCAAAATCACCTTCTAAGAAAGTAATCCGTCGGTGTGTCAGAAATTTTTCCCTAACTGGCAGCATTGGAAAAAGAAAACCAACTGGAAGAGTGCGCACAGCAAGGATAGACGAGATCATTAACAGAACTCATGAAATTGTACAGGATAATCCTAACATAAGCATCAGACGTGCTTCTCAGCTGTTAGGAGTTGGATATGGAACAACACACCATATATTCAAGCAAAATTTAATGCTCTTTCCATATAAAATTCAAACAGTGCAACAACTAAACGATGGAGATTTCGCACGAAGACGACAATTTGTCAATGGATCCAACAGAAGGTAAATGACACCACCAATTTTCTAGCAACTTTGATTATGTCAGACGAAGCCCATTTTCACTTGAATGGAACTGTAAACAAACAAAATTGTCGTTTCTGGGCAACAGAAAATCCATTGAATATTACCGAAGTCCCGTTGCATAGTCAGCGTGTAACTGTTTGGTGTGGTCTTACTGCATCTCAGATCATAGGGCCGTACTTTTTCGAGGATTCCACCGGAAACACAGTCACTGTAAATGGTGATCGCTACGAAAAAATGTTGACCGATTTCCTTATTCCTAAATTAAGAGATCTTTGTCTAGAAAACCACTGGTTCCAACAAGACGGACCTACCTGCCATACCACGAGGAACTGCATGGCAGTTTTGCGTCAAGCGTTTCCAGGCGAGTTAATCTCAAGATTTGGAGACGTTGAATGGCCCGCAAGGTCCGGATTTTTCTCCCTTAGATTATTATCTCTGGGGATATTTAAAGAGTAGGGTCTACAGAAATAACCCAACGACCTTGCAAGAATTGAAGGCCGCCATCACAAATGAGATACAGGCCATACCACCGCACACTCTTGCAAAAGTGATGCAGAACTTACAAGCGAGAACACTGGAATGCTTGGCAACTAATGGAGCACATTTGAAAGGAGTCATTTTTAAAAAATAAATATTTCATAATAAACTTGTAACTCTACTCTTTCGAATGATATATAGTTTTTATGAAAGGAATTAAATATTAAGAATATTTGGCTTTTTTTTATGGGTCCCATTTATCTGGATCACCCAGTATCTTCTGCACGAACGCTTCCAGAAAGCTAAAACTAACGGGGACCGCGAGACCGGACACGGCGGAATGAGCCGGAACGCTACGTAAAATGAGCCATGAAAATTTTTTCCTACTCAACTCAACATCTCGTCAGAAAATGTTTGTTTTTTATTTTGTTTTTAAATATCTCATGAAAGAAACCTCATAAAGGAACCCAAGGAGGAAATCCTCAAATTGATCGATTCTGCTATTTTTTCTTGTTTTCCCCAAGGAGGTGAGGCCCGCAATGGGCCCCCTCAATGGGGCAAACCTCATTAAATACCGTGAGGCCCCATAAATGTTGTGAGGAACTTAAAGAAGGGGGCCCCCTCATTACGAAGGGCTCCAGGGGCCCCTGTAGGGGCAAGTTTCAAAGCGCCCCAAATTCCTCGGACCAAATGCGGGCATACTACTCGGGTGTTCTGAACAAAGTTTGAAAGGCTTTCCTTACAACCCCAGTGTTATTTTGCAACACACACACACACACACACACACACACCACACACACACATATATATATATATATGCAAGTTTGCATGTGGTTTGGAAGTGGTTTGGAAGGTTTCGAGAAGGAAATGAGTCTTTGGAAGATGATGAAAGAAGTGGTCGTCCGTCCGTCTTGTTTGTAACAACTTCATCTCCGTAGACAGCTGCAAGCATTCCGTGCGTTTTTGTAGCCATCTTACCAAGTTTAAAACAAAATTTGATGTTTGCACGTTGCTCAAATTTCGACATTTTCTGCCAAATCGCCAGACGCAACAAAAACGCCCTCACACAAAGCAATGACACGGCGCACTGGTGCGTAGTTGAATGGTGTTTGTTAGCATCTGGCAAGTAGCCAAGGTGACGTCATCAGCCATACACACTGACATCACCTAGTGACACGCGTTCATTAGTCGCGGGACTATTTATCGAACTTTTTGATCACACCTCGTATATATATATATATATATATATAAATGGGTCCGCCAAAAAAAAACATGCGCTTGACTGTAACCTAATAACTCAAAATGTGTTTGGATGATTTATACAAAATTTACAGACAATAATTACCATTGAATTTTATATAAGCCAGCCAATTTTTGTAACTGAATGATTAAATTTGGTTGTTTAATATTAACTTGATTTTTTAGTTCCATAAATCTAAGTGCACATTGAAATAATTTTTCTCTTTTTTTTCAGATAAAAAAAAATTACTAGATATTCCTCAAATGCCATTCTCTGATGAAGATAAAATAATTATTAAGCAATATAGGTTTAATTAACAGGGGATATGAAAGTTAATGGCGAATATTATCGAAATGTTCTTTTAGCAAGCATGATTCCAGAGATGCGTGCTCTGGCAAATGGAGGTAATTTTGTTTTTCAACAGGATGGAGCAAGGGCACATACGGCAAAAGACATGGTTGCTTATTTAAATGAACATGTTCCCGAATTTATTGAACGGAAGAATTGGTCTCCGAACAGTCTTGATTTGAATCCTGTTGATTATGGGATCTGGGAAAACTTGTCAGAACGAGTTTATCGCGGTAAGAAAATAAAAAATGTTAACCACCTGAGAGATGTTCTGATTGAACAATGGTCCGAATTCCCACAAGACCAGATTGATTCAGCAGGAGATCAATTTAGATCAAGACTTCGAAAAGTAATAGAAGTTGGAGGAAAACATATTGAGCAGTATTTTTAGTTTAACATGTTAATAACAATTTTATATGAAAGGAATTTTTAGTTGTATAATAAAGAAATTTTTAGTATTTACGGTATCTTTACATTCTACATTTGTTTACGTGATAAAATGAGGTCGATTCAGCTACTGTGCTAAAAATTTAAAGAAATGCTGTCAGATAACGTTATTTTATTTTGTTAAAGTTTTATCAAAAGTTAAAAGAAATTAATGAGTTTAAAAGGAAAAGTACGGACGTATGTTTTTTTGGTGAACCCTGTATAATTTAGGGTGATTCAGATTTCGGAAATTTTTATTTTGAGAGGGGTACCCCATAATCTTGTTCCATTTCATAAAACAGTATTCCAGGTAAAGTTTTTTTCTTGTTTGGATTATATTTAGGGGTCGCTACCAAATGGGAAATTTGTCTACCACATGAAGGACTAAGTTGTTGAGTGACCGAGTATTTTGTTCCTACTTTTTTTGTAGTTTTGGTAGTTATAATCAAATTATTTTTAATAAGTTCAACTAGATACCATTGGTATCTAGTTGAAATTATTAAAAATAATTGGTATCTAGTTGGTATCATACCAACTAGATTTAAGAAGCATGTAGTGGACAAAGTTGAAACCATGTTCAGAGAATGGGAAAGCTAATGAAAAACAAAGAGACCAAACACAAACATTCAGAGAAATTAAGACAGAAAGAGGAAAATTGGAAGGCAGACTTAGGTTTATTTGACATTGTTCATGCTGATGCTTTGAAGATGATCAAAATTTATGAAGATCGAGAGTTCCTTGCTGCTCAACGTGAGAAAGGAAGACGTGGTAAGATGGGATGTGTAGTAGGGTGGGTCGAATTAATGAATTTTTGGATTTTGATTGGCTCGTAATCATAAAAGTTGGGTTCTGATGAGGAAAACACTCTGTAAAAATCTTACGGACATCAGAAAATATCTTCCACTGTCTTAAGCGAGTGAAAACTAGAAATTTCCATATTTTTGGTTATTTTCGTCTAAAAATGAATTTTGGAATTTTGATTGGCTCGTTGCCGTAAAAGTTGCATACTATTACTGATGAGGAAAAAAACTGTAAAAATATTATTGGCTACGGAACAGTCTATTTTATTTATAAAAATAGAAATGCAACTCTCAGCTGATAAGTAATTTGAATTTCTTATCGCCCAGAACTCACCACGAGAAGGTGGTTGCATACAGACATGTCAACTCACGGATTTTCCGTGAGACTCACGTATTTTAAGTCTCAAACTCCCTTATGTGGGACATGTTTCCAGTTATTAAAACCAGGCGCAAGCAAAATCCACCCAAACATGCTAGGCACTTTCCGCGCGTGTTACGTTTTTACTCTGTTCATTGTTCACTAAGTTTACACCTTATAATCTTTCTTTGAGTCTATTACTCCCATCAGTTTTTGGGATTCTAACTTAGACCTAGTGAAACCATCTCTCCGTAACTCACCACACACAGATAATGATCAGCTTGCGTATGACACGGCATTTCCCCTTTCTCAAACGTGGAGGGGTGTTGCTACGTTCTTGATGTAAGACTGGACCTTGTTATCATCCCATATTTTTGTAAGTGGAGGTTCTGTTATCTCAATTGCCTGCCAATCTATGAGATCAGTACAGTCGATGGCATCATAATTGATGGATGGAATCCTGAACTGTCTGATTGTAGGTAGGTTCCCTGCTTTCTGTTGTAAACGTGTTGCTAGGATTTCTATCAGCGCAGGTTTTCGAATGCGACTTCGTACATCCGTTAACATAGCAAGCAATATATTTTCAGGATGTGCAAAGTAACTGTTCCGGCCAATGGCATCATATACAATCTGTTTCTCCTTTACCTGCATGCACCTACACTAAATTTTTCCTTTTTGAATTTCCTGTCTCTCACTTTAACACGTCTCATTTGATGAATATCTGGTGTGATGGTGAGTGTTAAATAGGCAATTCCTGTGAGGAGCTGCTTTTCGTTCAGTTTGTACAGAGCATCCAGGTTGTTTGGAATCATAGGGTCTCCATTTTTCCTGCAATTTTCCAAAACCGCCAATATTTTGCTAGCTTTTTTCTTTTTGATTTCTTCTCTTCTTTTTTCAGTAGAGACAATTTCTTTGCAGCATGCACAATAGCTAGAAAATCTTCCTCTAATTTCTTCACTTTCTTGACTTTTTCTGAACCCCTGGCCCATTTCCAGGATGCCTTCCTATCCTCAAGAGACTTTGATTCGAACGAAGAGTATATCAGAAGTCCGTTAGTCACAATAAAAAATTTTCTTGAGTGCGTTTGAATGGATGTGCTACCACCACTGGCCCTAATTCGGTTGTCAAGTTTTGAAAATTCTGATTCGCATCCTAAATTTGTCAGAGGGACATACATCAAGTCTGGATTAGCGTCATCGTCTGATTTTGTTAAATAATCCATACAAGACAGCTGATTATTTACAGTATCAATGACTTCTTCTAGAACTAGCGCTTCAAGTTTATCTTTACCAGATCTGGCTTGTTCCTTCCTTACAGCATAAGTCATTCAATTCAACCATCTTACCTTCAAAGAAACGTTTTACTCCAAACCAAGTTCTTTCACGTTTTTCGTCACCCTTCTTGTCAATTCCAAGAAGCTCCATCATAGGGAAAATCATCACTTCACCCATCATTGCGTAAATTTGGGAACAACACATGAACCATTGACTTTGGATGAAAGTTGACACTGCGAGGACTAGCTTTTTACTGTTGACATCTACAATGGCATCAAAGAAAGCTTGGATGGAGTCTCGCCTCGCCAAATATTCTTTTGCTAACTCGGCGATTCTCCCAAACCGGTTTGCCACGAATCCTTTGAATCCATCACATTTGATTCCATTATCCGCCATCCAAGATTTATAGTCATTATATAGGGATACCGAATGGGAGGTGTGGCTGGGAGAGAGCAATTTAGCAATTGCAATGGGTCCCAAAGTATGAATGGAAGAACCAGGAGAACAGAAAACTTTTTCTCCTGCCGAAACTTGAAGTAGATTATGTACTCCAATTTTCTGTTCCGTGTTTTTAAACACTGTCTATAGCGTGATCTACTCCTAAAATGATATGGGCGCAGCGCTTTAAGATCTTGTTTGGTTCGAATCCAAGATGCTGTAAAAGTATTCCACATTCACTAGCTCGATCAGACATCCAGAAGTCTAATTGAGATTTGAGTTCGTCAGTGGTAGAATTTGCTAGTACGGCTAGACAACTCAATTTGAATTCGTAAGCTCTGGCTCCACCCTCTCCGGAATGGTTGACGTTTTTCAGATATCCAGTTATCAGCGACTTTTTCATGCCAGATGGAACAGCGATGGTGATGTGGTCAACCTCACTCGTACAGCCGGTGGCCAGCAGCCTTGGTCGTATCGTCAAGTCCTACACTTAAACGTTATCCTCTTTGTTGAGGATTTGTTGAGCGACATACTCTAGATTCAAGTATGAAGCATCTTCCAAGTACTGCATTATTGATCTGCGGCTCGGAAATATAGGGTGGGGCACGGGAACCAAGTGTTTCTGGAATAATCAGGAAAATGATATTTATTTTTGTAAAGAAAATATATTGGTAGAACAACATTCGTAAGAACATAGCATTTCATGTCATAATAATCATGTACCGAAAATTATATCTGGCATATGATGTCCTTGGCCGTCGACGCATTGTTGAAGGCGTTTACGAAAATTGGCCTCCACTCTTCCCAGCAGGTCTCTGTTGATTTGGATGATTTGTTGACGGATCGCTTCCTTCAATGCATCTAATGTACGGGGCTTGTCCTCGTAGACACGTGACTTGAGGTACCCCCATAGAAAGAAGTCACATGTGGACAAGTCAGGGGACCGAGGGGGCCATGCAATGTCACCAAATCTCGAAATGAGATGGTTGGGAAACAGGGGGCGAAGAACAGCCATTGACGCTCTGGCGGTGTGTGGCGTGGCCCCATCTTGCTGAAACCACAAATGTCGACGAGCAATACGCCTTCTTCGTAACTCAGGGATGAAAAAGGTGTTCACCATCTCAATGTAACGCCCAGATGTTATAGTAACGGTAACCCCATTTTGTTCGAAGAAATAGGGACCGATGACGCCAAACTTTCCCACCGCGCACCAAACTGTAACCTTAGGGCTATGCAGCGGTTTTTCATGGAGTTGTCGCGGATTTTCAGCAGCCCAATACCGACAGTTTTGATTGTTGACGGCCCCATTAAGGTGGAAATGGGCTTCATCACTCATTACCACCATCATGTTTTCATTCTGCTCATAAAGTGCAAGCATTTCCTGTGCAAAATTCAGTCGTTGGGGGCAATCGTTTACATTCAATTCCTGCACCATCGCTAACTTGTATGGGTGAAAATGTAATTCTTCATGCAAAATCCGTCTAACAGTACGATTGCTGATTCCGAGTGCAGCTGAATGTCTCCGAGCAGAGCGGCCTGGGCTTTGCAACATCGCTTGTCTGACCCTTTCAACGTTCTCTGGAGTACGCACAGTGCGTTGCGGCCCCTTCGGTTTTGTTTTCATTATTGAGCCTCCTGTTCGAAGATTGTTAACCCAACGTAAGATTGTGTCACGAGCGGGAACAGAGTCATTTCGATGAATGTTGAATCTGCGGCGAAACGCACGCTGAACTGCTGTCACTGACTCGCCACTCCTAACAAAATGATCATACGCGAACATGCGGTGTTCTAACGTCCACTGCTCCATGATGGCACCTGAAAGATAAAGGTGAGTGTTAGTTAAAGTTAAATGCTATGAACCCAGGAATGGAATGCTACCTACCGCACGCCCCTCCCATTCCTAATGGCCGATTACTAGCTATTCAAAAAACACTTGATTCCCGTGCCCCACCCTGTACATACGTAAAGTCTGAATACTGGTAGACGGACTTGTAACTCTTCGTCTTCACTCTCCATCTCATCCTCACAATCTTTCTCATTATTATCTGCCTTCAGCTTCCAATCTTGATCAAAAACCATGTTGGCTACTCTTACTATCACTCTCGAAAGCTCTTCAGGAGAAGTTCTTGTCTTGGCAAGACACTGGACGATACACTAGGCCGGGTCGAAAATGAGAAATGTTTTCATTTCTTAGAAAGTACACTATGTGAGAAGTTTCATTTTATCATCTTAACAAAATATTAAAATATCAAGCATGTGCTACCCCTGCTACCCCTAGCACATACCCCCCCCTTTTAGCCTCATATTTGCATATATTTAAATGGGGAAAAATGTTATTTCTTAAAAAGTACACTATGTGAGAAGGTTTTTTTATCACTAACAAAATATTAAAAAATCAGCATGTGCTACCCTACTACCCCTATCACATGCCCCTCCTCCCTTTTTTACCTTCATATTTGCATATGTTTAATGTTGTTATAAGCACACTGGACAAAAAATTAGTCACCCCTCTCAGAATGTACCTAATAACGTGTGACGGCGCCTCTGGCCTTGATAACCGCACGAATCCGGCGAGTTTAGTATGCGGAGGTACGCCTGCTGGTTCAAATTCATCGTCACTGGAACGAGAGGGCCCATTTCGTGGTACGAAAAACATCCCCAGAACATCACGGAACCACCTCCAGCCTGAGCAACACCTTCGACGCATTCAGGATTAAAGGCTTCATTGGACCTGCGATGTACTCGTCGCCTCCCATCATTGGAAAACAAACAAAAACGGGACTCATCGGACCAAATTACACGTTTCCAATCTGCCGCAGTCCAGTTTTTGTGCCTCTGAGCCCATTTATAACGTGCTAAGTTGTGACTTGCTGTTAACAGCGGCCTCTTCCGTGGTACCCTGCTCCAGATGTCCATCGCATGCAGTTCTCGTCGCAATGTCCGTTCGGAAATTGGTCGCTGGAGAACCTCATTGGTTTCTTGGAGCAATTGTTCTCTGGTTTGAAAACGATTTGCAGTTACTAGACGAGAAACATGGCGGCGGCCCCTATTGTCGAGAATTGTTTTCCGGCCACAGTTACGCCGTCGATTTTCAGTTGATTGCGAACTACACCACTCTTTGTAAACTCGCTGGACAGTACGCGTTGACACACCAACAAATTGGGCTACTTCAGACATTTTGTGTCCGTGGGCTCTGCCAAACACGATGGCTCCTTTTTGCCACTGAGTAACGTCTGCCTCACGACCCATTTTGCAGACTATATCCAACACACACTTTGTTCTTCACCACCTCACGAAACAGATCTGATCCTGTGTGCTACGTCACCGCTACTTGTCACTTACCAATGCTACATCAGCGCCCTCTGTGTGACCTTGAACTTCCTACTATCGGTGCTATTAGGGGTGACTAATTTTTTGTCCGGTGTGCTTATGTTACATGATAAGTTGTTTGTTTAATGCTTGATATTTTTATGTTTCAGATAAATCAAAAGGATCAGCAACTGCTAATGATTGTTACAGGGTTGTTGAAAAAGATATTGAAGACATTTGGATGAAATTTTATTTTCTTATGATTAACACCAAAGGTATCTATCTTAAAGTCAGTCGACTAATAGAAGAAGCCTCAAAATTGAACAAGGTGCCGTTACATCGAAGAAATGAAAGTTTTGCCTTAAAAGTAGCTCAGTATGATAAAATGTTTGATATATCTTCTTGTGAATGCTATGATAAGGGAATTGATAGGAAATCTTGCAGGTGTAAGGATAAAACACCAATGGCAGAATGGGAGTCTTCTGTGGGTCAAAAACAAAGAAAAAATCAGTTAGGACTAGGGGTTAAAACCGGTATTGAAATACCGGTATTAATACCGGTATTGAAGAAGTACAAATAATACCGATACCGATATTATAGGTTTTCGGTATTGACAAAAATTGCTATTGTAAAATTTAGGCAATTTAGTCCTCCGATAAGACTGAAGTGGAAGCAGATTCATTACTGAGTGAATACATGCAAGAAATGGACAAACTAGGAAAAGTGCCATCTAAAAAAAATTCCATTGATTTTGATGTTACTAATGAATTTAAAAGCTTGGAAATTACTTTACAGAGAAGTGAGAATTTAGAGAAGCTGTACAAGGCACTGCTTTCAATTAAACCTACAAGTGCAGAATCAGAAAGAGCCTTTTCTGCTGCAGGCCTATTTCTGACGAAACTGAGATCAAGTCTATCTGAACAATCCTTAGATGCTCTTTGTTTCCTCAAAGCATACTTTCAAAATCAAACTAAGAAATAAATATTTAGATACTAATAATTTCTATCTACCCCAGTAGTTGTATAATAATATGCTAAAAAAAAATTCAAATAATATTTTTATTACAATTTAGTAATTTACTGTATAAACTTTTTCGAATAGAATGCCATCTATTTGGAGTTGGGTCATTAATTTATAGTAAATATGGTGAGTACTGCAAGTCCCTCAGACTTGTGGGAGGGTTGGTAGGGTGGCACCATAATAAATCAAAATAAATTATTTTTTTCATAATACCGGTATCAATACCGGGATTAGCATAATTGCCTCCAAATACCGGTATTGAAAATTTTCGGTATTATGCAAGCACTAGACTTAGGACCAATTGATCGCATAGCTAGTTCAACAAAGAGATCTTTAGCAAGAGCCCAAGAAGCACAAAACCGTTAACTATCATAAAAGCACACGAAGAAATGACTGAAGCCACCAATGTTTTACCATCGGAATTTATAGAAAATACCGAAAAAGACATGGATGTAGCTTCAGAGAGTCTGAATGTAGATTATGAGGCCGATTTAGAATTGACTGAGAATAAGCAGAACAGGCACTCCTATAAAAACCTAGCATTAACAGCAGATCGCTATCGTGTAAGTTCTAGAGCTGCAGCTGCAATATTCAGTGCAGCTTTAAAAGATATGGGGATCCTTAACTACACCAACATGCTTGACAGAAAGAAATTAGAAAGAGAAAGAAATCGCATGTGTGAAACAAATACGTTTAGGTCTAAATCCGAAAATCTGTAGATGGAGTGCCTTGGATTTGATGGAAGGAAAGATAACACATTAACTTAAAGTGGAAAGATAAAAGAAGAACACTATGTTATTGTGAAAGAACCTGGAAGTATCTATGTAAACCATGTCACACCAGATAATGGAAGTGCTCGCTGCATAGCAGAAAAGTTGATAACTATTATTACAGACTCGAACAGCACAGATACTATCATAGCTTTACTGTGTGATGGTACTCCTGTAAATACAGGAAAAATTGGTGGAGCCATAAAACTGGTTGAAATTCATCTTGACAAACCAATGCAGTGGTTGGTGTGCCTCTTGCATTTGAATGAGCTGCCTTTTATGCACGTCTACAAACCCATTGATGGTAAAACAACAGGTCCAAATACTTTTGTGGGTTCAATTGGGAATAAACTAAAGACAGATTTAACAAAATTGGAGATAGTCAAATATTCTCGCGTAAAGGGAAACATTAAAGAAATTCTAGCAAATGTTGTGAAGGAGCTAAGCAATGATCAAAGATATCTCTATGATATGTATCTGGCAGTGCAAACTGGAGACACTTCTCAACATCTTCACCATGCTCGCTGGCTAACTCTAGCCAACAGGGTCCTTCGATTATATATCTCAACGCCAAATCCCGATAAAAACCTTCAAGATATAGTCAAGATTATTATGCAGTTCTATGCTCCAGGGTGGTTTTGGATAAAATCTCATCCTAATGCTGATGGTGCATATAACTTTTGGCATTTAATGTGCTTGCTTCGAAATTTAGATGAACAACATAGATCAATCATAGAACCAGTATTAAAGAATAACGCCTACTTTGCCCACCCAGAAAATATACTCATATCAATGATAACTGACAAGAGACTAGAAATTAAGGAGCAAGCTAATCAGAAAATCATCCTTTCAAGTACAGGATTTTCAGGTACCAGAAACTTTGAGTTGCCTCGAACCCTCAATTTCCAATCTACTGACTGCACCGAGATGATCGATGGCAAAAAGAGCTCATTATTCCTCCACCGCTGCTAAACAATTTTTAGCGACGATGAGCAATAATTACACTCTTAACAATAATTACACTCGTAACAATAATTACACGCACACGATGGATGATAGGGAGTTGGCGAGCGTTGACGAGGAAGTAGATTTAGGCGTACGCGTATCTAAGGATTTAAATTAGGAACCAGTGCCTGTAGTCTTGCGCAAAAGCTAATAGGATGTTAGGCTTCATAGAGCGTAATTTTGAATTTAAATCGAAGGATATTATTTGCCCCTTTACAAGTCCCTAGTCCGGCCTCATTTAGAATATGCCGTTCAGTTTTGGTGCCCGTACTTGCGTGAGGATATTGATAGGTTAGAAAGGGTTCAGCGTCGTGCCACGAAACTAATTCCGTCATTGCGCAACAAGCCTTATGAAGATAGGATTAAAGAGTTAGACCTGTATTCACTCGAAACTAGGAGATTAAGGGGGAGCTTATTGAAGTTTTCAAATCGTTAACATCGATAACGTAAATTTTGACAAATTGTTCACTTCGATAATAGTAATACTCGTAATAACGGATATAAGTTGCGTGGCAGACGTTTCATTACTAATATCGCTAAAAACTTCTTTACGTTTAAAGTAATTGATAAATGGAATAATCTTTCCGCGCCCGTCGTGAACTCTACCAGCGTTAATGTGTTTAAGAACCGTCTTGACAGACATTTTAAAAATATTAACGTTGTTTAAAATTTAAAAAAAACAATTAGCAACATGAGCTCTCGGGGTGGTGGTCGAGGATGAGTCTGTCTGACGATTAATGCTAGCTTGTGACATGCTAGCGTGTGATGCCAGCAATAAAATTCTTAAAAAAAAAAAAATTAGACTAACACGAACGTAGATGTAGCTCGTAGCGTAAACTAACCCACTTTTTGTTTAACTTTACCTACTTTTTTTTTTTTCTTCATCCTCTCCTTACTTGCATGTCTGTAACTCTCTTTTCTTGCATGTTTGTAGTTTGCATGGTATGACAGTGAGTTAAGACTGTTTGCATGGTTTGTAAGCGTTCTTATTTTACTTCTTTTCATCTTTCACCCCTCTCCTATTCTCTCCGACTATTTTTATGACTTGTCGGCAGTGGCCGGCGGATGATGATGGTGAGTCTTCTTTTTCTCTTTTTCTGAATGAATGTTAACCCACGAGTGATAGGTGTTCCTCCTTACATAACCCCTTTTCTTTCTCTTCTCTTAACCCCCTACTCTTTCCTTTCTCTCGGGCTAACCTTAGAGTGGATCTTAGGGTCTTTGTTAGCCTTAGCTTCTGTAGATCTGTAGATCTGTAGCTACTACAGGCTCGATTAAGCCACTGGAGATAGCTTCTTTTCCATGCCACAGTCAAGTGTGGAAAGGACAGTGAACCTAGTAACAAAAGCATGTCAGGAAAGAATAAGATATGACAACCGTCAAAGTTTATCTTAAACTCATTAGAATCAAGGCCGAAAACTGCCCAAGTTTGAATGGAAGGCCCAATAGAATGAGTAAGAACATATGAAATAAAATTCCCTAATGATATTGAAAATTTCTTCCCTTTTGATGTGATAAGGAACAATGAAAAAGTTAATTGAATTTTAGCACATTTATTATGCCTCTAATTTTTTCTTCTGAATATA
This sequence comes from Bathynomus jamesi, assembly GCA_023014485.1. Classification (NCBI taxonomy): domain Eukaryota; kingdom Metazoa; phylum Arthropoda; class Malacostraca; order Isopoda; family Cirolanidae; genus Bathynomus; species Bathynomus jamesi. The sequence goes on along the minus strand of JAJOZX010010326.1, from coordinate 49,198 downwards.
TTGTTGTACTTAATTAATTTCCCTAATACCGTACATTATTAAATAAAATATTATACGTTAATAAAGATTTATATCATCAAAAAATCTGAATGTAGAGTAAATCTCGTATAAATGGAATATTCTTCAATATAGGTCAAAAAGTGAAAAATTGTGGCATGGGTAGGAGGCTTTAACAGCGAAAATAATTGATGAGGGGGTTCCTGTGTTCCATTCAAACCCCTCACAATATGTACCCTTTCAATATATAATTTAGACCCGGCCTACTATACACCGCATCAAGTTTTAGTTCAGACTTTTTTTGCCAATTCTGATTTTCACTCTCGGAAATGCAGCTTGTTGTTTTTTACTCTTCTCCTTGTTTAGGTCTTCTTCCGATGAGCGAAGTTTACGATCAGTAGAAGGAACTGTCTTTGGTTTATCAAAACTCGGATCGTTTTCAGAATCGACTGAAGTTGCTAACATTTCAATAATTTCTGATCCCTCTAGCTCCCTTTGCTCTCTCAAATTGCTTTCTGTTGCTTTTTGCTTTTTCTCCGCTGATCTTTCACGAGTTTCTTTCCTCTTTTTCTGTCTTACCAATCTTTTGGTACTGCATTTGTACATATGGCCTTATACGCACCAAAGCAATTATCCCAATAAAAAGTCTTATCCTCATCAGTCATTTTGACCCAAAATTCTTCTGCAAGTTCTGCTTCGTAATCTTCATCGTCAGTTCTAATGTTGTAGGCGTTCTTAGTGAGGTGATCATTAAAGCCGCTCTCTTTTTGGTACCATTCGACACTTTTAGGTTTTTTGTTGGCAGCGTTCATTCTTTCTCAGTTTGTTAAAATGCTCATAATCGTCTCTTATTTTTTTCGCCAGTGTTTTTTCATGCATGGGATAGACATTTTTATTAATCCAATCTCGTCTTAGTTTATTTGCAACTATCTTGCTGGCATCATCTCGAGTCATTGACTTTTCCTGTCCTTTTACTCCTTTTTTGCAAAGTGCAAGCATCCTACTAATCACAATTGTCCTTGGTGGCAACTTTCCAGTCGGTTTAAATTCGTCCACTTCTGTGTAGGTTTCCCCAAAAGTTCTTTTCTGGCGGCACTGCGTGATTTCCTTTCACCAGCCATCATTACCAATCAGCAGTCACTAAGCATTAGGATCTTCAAGTATAGTAAAACCCCATTAGTTGGCATATAACATCGAAATATGATAGGTAATACAAATTATGATCATGCTAGATGTATCATATATATTATTATTAAAGTAGATTTTATCAAATATTGTATTTGATATATTATTTACTATTATTATTAAGGTGTACGTATATACTGTATTATTATTATTAAAGTAATATATACAATTATTATTAAAGTAAATTAGCACAACTTTGATAGTAAAAGAAACCACAAAATAGAAAGTAGCCAAACACCAGAACAAGCCAAAACACTAAAGTAAGCCTAAATAAAACATCAATATTACGACACACTAGATACTTAACAACAATGAAGAATGAACATAACCATGATTAAAAATATAGCAAGCATTTATCAACTGATTATTTTCTTCTATCAGTTAAAAAGGTTTGGAGGTGGGAGGCCTCATTCATCCTTTATGTTCGATATGGATAGGGCATTTTTTCAAATTTTTCGTCATCTATCTGCTTAACCACACTCCTAATGTCTCTCATTTGTTTATTTTCGAGTTCAGCAACCATGAAAACATCTGAAAAGACATATTACATATGAGGGGTAGCGGTTTTCTTAATCATCAAAACGAGAAAACTATTTTTTTGCCAGCCATTTTGAAAAAATTCCACTGAACCAGGTCAAAACTTCATTTTAGGTCCAACAACCAGCCAGATTCGTATTCAGCAGCGAAAATGGCCATAGAAACCACTCGTCTTGTTGGTAATTTAAAAAAAAAAGTCATTATTCCCCCATCCCTAATAATAATAGTGTTTAAGTGGATGTTTAGAGACGGAAAACAGATTTGATGATTCAGTATTTGATCGTGAATCTATCCGAATATACATGACCGTGTTACTACAAATGTATTTTCATGGTTTTAAAGTTACATTACACAACTTGACGTAACTAGTAATATAAATGGATGAATTAGTGCTGGCGGTTTTTTAAGTTTATCATACAGATACACAGCTTAGAACAACAGTTACATGTTAACTGGATGAACTATATATCAATGAAAGAAGACATTGATATTTGAATTTATGAAATATAAATTGCATGTATTCGTGCGTTCATCCTGGTCATTTTTTAAAGGGCTGATATATATATATATATATATATATATATATATATATATAAAATTAGCTATGATAATGATAACATTTACTGTTCATGATGATTGTTACCACCTTGCTATACGAATGGATTTAAATATGTTAGCTTCCCCTTGGATTAAATAAATAAAATTTAAATTAATTTAGTTAATAGTTTCTGGATCTATTTCGTAATACAAATATTAGAAAACAAAATTTGTTTATGAGTTAACTGTATTTATTCTAATTTTATTTTGTGTGGTATCGGTATTAATATATTAAACCGAAATGATGAGTCAACACACAATTTGCCAAAAATTATTTGTAAAGCTTTCTGCTGTATTTTTTGAGCTCTTACACGTCTTCGAATAGAACAATTAGATACGTTTTCTATTATGGAATTTTATTTTATGTTTTTTTCCTATTTAAACGAAAATAATCTTTCAGATTGCATGGCTCGTTTATGAAGATGATGTGGCCATAAGGCCACGGTCGGCGTTAAAGAAGTCTGTTAATTGTCAGACACTACAGTTCTTATACACATAATATATATGTTGTTTTCATTTACTAGTATATATATATACTATATATATCAGCAGAAACCTGATGCTCCAGAAATGTATCTCCTGCACAAACGCTTCCAGAAAGCTAAAACTAACGGGGACCGCCGCGAAACCGGACACGGCGGAACGCGCCGGAACGCTACGTAGAATGAGCCATGAAAATTTTTTCCTACTCAACTCAACATCTCGTCATTCAATGTTTGTTTGTTTGTTTTGTTTTTAAATATCTATCACGAAAGAAACCTCATAAAGGAAACCAAGGATGAAATTTTCAAATTGATCCATTCTTTTTTTCTTTGTTTTTTCTCTAAACAGAGGGGCTCACAAGGGGGGCTCCCGCAAGGGGCAAACCCACAAATGCCCCTTATTAAATACCGTGATGCCCAATAAATAGTGTGAGAACTTATAGAAGGGGGCCCCTTCATTACAGATGCGAAGGCGTCCAGGGGCCCCTGCAGGGGCAAGTTTCAAAGCTCCCCAAATTCCTCGGACCAAATGCGGGCATACTAATCACCCGTCACCTCCCACGCAAAAAAAAAAACGCCAAAGAATGTTACGAAAGATTTTAAAAAACGACTTCCCGCAAGTTTAGTTTATATGAAGAGAGCGACAGTACTCACTTCGAGTATCTAAAACCTTCTTTGAACTCGGTACCATGTTCGTGAAATGAACAATACTGAAGATTGCGATTTTCCGTTCAAGGCCATCAAATCTGTCATCACTTTCTTTTCTATACTGAAAAGGTTTTCTTACCAATTCAAACTTAATTTTTATACGACAAAGCCTCTCTGTCAATTCCGATGTCGATAACTGTCTTGAAGATGAAGAAGTCATTATAGAATAGCATATATTAATTCAGTATTTTCAGAGTAAGAACAATAATATTCATTATGAGCATTTCCGAGTGAATGAGTAACACCTTTCATTTGTGGGTTTTGTCATTAAGTGGTGGAAAGTAGTTCGGAAAATACAGTGTCACAATTTACAAATGTAATAGTATCAACTTCATTTGGATTCGGAAGATTCTAATGAAGTAAAATCATCAAAATTGTATAAATATACGAGGGTCGGTACGAAAGTAATGACTTATTTTTCAGTTCGTAAATACAATAAAAGGCATTACTTTCGTACCGCCCCTCGTATATTGTGTATAAGTATATACACAAACATTTTTAATGAAATTGCTTAAATAAATTGCATAAAAGTACAATGATACAAATTTTTTATATGAAATTGCGTAAATATGATGTGTGAAAATATGTTTACACAATTTTCTTTAGTGAATTATGTAAATGTATATTTGTGTACAAATATATTTAAACATTCTTCCAATAAAATCATTTAAATATAAAGTACAAAATTTTTTCCATCGTAGTAAGTTACCCACTTTTATAAGCCTTTATATATATATATATATATATATATATTGAAGAAGTAAATTGGTCTTGTTCCGGTAGTTAATAGGAGAAAGGATCTTCTTAAAAAGTTGTCTCAACTTTCGTGATGAACTCAGCAGCAGAGTTAGAAATAACATTTAAGGGAAGGACCCAAGAAAATAGGTTTCAGACAGACCTAATTCAGTGTAAAATGTTAAATAAATACATATTCTGAGTAAATTTAGCTAATTATAATTCTTTTTAAGCTATTTAATTGTTGTAGTCCACCTTTCATTCTAAATCAATAATGTTCAAGTATTGCATATTTTAAAATTAGGATACCTCAGTTGTAACCTAAACATACATATAATATATATATATATATATGGCTATTGATTGATGGCGTGGAAAACGCAGTTAATAATAAAGAGGAACACCAGAGAAAAATAAACATCCTTCAAGGTTTAATAGTACCAACGTTTCGGAATGCACTAATTCCATCTTCAGGGCTAAAACAATAAAATGCCAAATCACATACAAAATACAAATTGCTTAATAACAATTTAAAATAAAGTTTGAAAACATTATAAAAAGTAGCTAAGAAAATGTAAAACATTAAAATTAAAGGTAAATAAATGTGAAGTTAAAAAGTTACAATTATAAAAAGTAGCTGGGAAAAATATAAAAGCATTAAAACTGAAAGGTAAATAAAATAAAATAAACTAGTACCTTAACCAAAACATAGCAGATCTATCGATGATTCGTCAGAATTTAGGTCTGGTTTTAGTTTATAAATAAACAAAGATTCCATAATTTTAAGCTTAAGGTCAGAGCTTTCGGCAGCAAATACTGCGAAATTAGACTGTGAAATTGGGTGGTTATTGTTGTGCGAGTGATTACGTATGAGAGAATTAGGTGGTTTGCCAAGGGGTAAATTTGTACGGACCGATTTACCGAGATGTGCGTAAATACGGGATTTTAAATGTCTTTTAGTTTTACCTATATATGACCCCATACAGTGGTCACACTTGTACTGATAAACTATAGATGACTTAAGAAGTGTAGGAATAACATCCTTCTATTTAAATAAATGGTAAATCGATTTAGACGGGGTGAATATAATTTTTAAACATAGTTGTGGGTAGAATTCCTTGAGCAATTTTAAAAGTTTGTTCCTAATGTTAAAACTTGAGGTTTCCATATACGGCAAAGTGAAATACAGGATATCTTTGGGGACTGTAATTAAGTCTCTAGTTGTAGGGTTTATTAGTCTATTTAAGGTTCTGCCTATTGTAGTCTCCACCAGTCTAGAAGGGAAATTATTCTTGGCAAGGAGTTTTCGGATGAAATCTACAGTAGTTCATCGTGTAGTTTAAAGTAATCTGAACAGATATTGAAAGCTCTATTCGTCAGAGTCGAAATTAAATTTCGTTTGAAACCTGAAGGGATAAAGGAAGAAAAGTTCGTAGTAAGATTGGTGAATGTCGGCTTTCGGTAAACGGAAGTTTCAAAAGAGGAATGAGTTTTTATTATCTTAATGTCCAAAAAGGACAGAGAACTATTAGATTCAACTTCTGAAGTAAATTGAATATTAGGGTGCTTAGAATTAAGGTAATTACGAAACAAAGGGATATGGTCTGGTGATTTGAACAGGAGAAAAGTGTCATCAATATATCTTCTATAAAAAACCGGTTTGAAGTTGGAAGGACACTCATTCAGCCATTTGACTTCATGATGACACAGAAACGCGTTAGCTAAGGTGGGACCAAGAGGCAGACCCATTTGAACACATTCAGTCTGTTTAAAATATTCACCGATGAATATAAATATAAGGTCCTCCACGGAAAATTTTAGTAGTTCTTTCATTTGACTTCTATTAAAACCCTGCACAGTATCAGTATTATTAAAAAGATTGTCAATACATATATCAATAGTTTCTGCAACAGGCACATTGGTAAATAAAGATTTTACATCGAAGCTAGCCATTGTGTAAGAATTATTATTTAATGAGGTAATTTCTCTAACGAAAGAAAAAGAATCCCGTGCTGTATACAAATTATAAGTTATAGGTGATAGTATGGGAACCAAGAATTTTGAAAGGTTATAACAAAGTTCCTAGTGCCGTGGAAGACCTTATATTATATTCATCGGTGAATATTTTAAACAGACTGAATGTGTTCAAATGGGTCTGCCTCTTGGTCCCACCTTAGCTAACGCGTTTCTGTGTCATCATGAAGTCAAATGGCTGAATGAGTGTCCTTCCAACTTCAAACCGGCTTTTTATAGAAGATATTTGATGACACTTTTCTCCTGTTCAAATCACCAGACCATATCCCTTTGTTTCGTAATTACCTTAATTCTAAGCACCCTAATATTCAATTTTCTTCAGAAGTTGAATCTAATAGCTCTCTGTCCTTTTGGACATTAAGATAATAAAACTAATTCCTCTTTGAAACTTCCGTTACCGAAAGCCGACATTCACCAATATTACTACAACTTTTCTTCCTTTATCCCTTTAGGTTTTAAACGAAATTTAATTTCGACTCTGACCAATAGAGCTTTCAACACCTGTTCAGATTACTTTAAACTACACGATGAACTAGATTTCATCCGAAAACTCCTTGCCAAGAATAATTCCCTTCTAGACTGGTAGGGACCACAATAGGCAGAACCTTAAATAACTAATAAACCCTACAACTAGAGACTTAATTACAGCCCCCAAAGATATCATGTATTTCACTTTGCCCTATATGGGAACCTCAAGTTTTAACATTAGGAACAAACTTTTAAAATTGCTCAAGGAATTCTACCCACAACTATGTTTAAAATTATATTCACCCCCTTCTAAATCGATTTACCATTTATTTAAATACAAGGATGTTATTCCTACACTTCTTAAGTCATCCATAGTTTATCAAAACAAGTGTGACCATTGTATGGGATCATAGATAGGTAAAACTAAGACATTTATAATCCCGTATTTACGCACATCTCGGTAAATCGGTCCGTACAAATTTACCCCTTGGCAAACCACCTAATTCTCTCATACGTAATCACTCGCACAACAATAACCACCCAATTTCACAGTCTAATTTCGCCGTATTTGCTGCCGGAAGCTCTGACCTTAAGCTTAAAATTATGGAATCTTTGTTTATTTATAAACTAAAACCAGACCTAAATTCTGACGAATCATCGATAGATCTGCTATGTTTTGGTTAAGGTACTAGTTTATTTTATTTTATTTACCTTTCAGTTTTAATGCTTTTATATTTTTCCCAGCTACTTTTATAATTGTAACTTTTTAACTTCACATTTATTTACCTTTTAGTTTTAATGTTTTACAATTTCTTAGCTACTTTTTATAATTTTTCTAAACTTTATTTTAAATTGTTATTAAGCAATTTGCATTTGTATGTGATTTGGCATTTTATTGTTTTAGCCTTGAAGATGGAATTAGTGCATTCCGAAACGGTGGTACTATTAAACCTTGAAGGATGTTTATTTTTCTCTTGGTGTTCCTGTTTATTATATATATATATATATATATATATATATATATATATATATATATATATATATATATATATATATATATATATATATAAAGAGAGAGAGAGAGAAAGAGAGAGAGAGAGATAATTTAATTATCATAGAAAATAATATTTAAGTACTGTGTGAAGACAAATACGAAGTATAATAGGATGCAAAATTATGGTTTGAATGTTGAATGTAAACTACAACATTACTTAAATAAGCCTTTCAAGAATTTTAACTTGAGTGCAAAATAATGTTTTTCAAAGTTTTATCGAAGAATTATTCAGATTGCTTTTATGAGGAAGGAATTGTAGAAGAAGACGCATTCCTTAAGTGAGATTGCAGGAACTGATGTTACAAATCTACGAGTATATGCAATGGATTAGCATTATTTCCTATAGAAAGACTTTCTCAGGAAAGGTGAGAAATAATTATGGGGATTGATTGTTGTTAATTGCGTAATTCAGGCAGTCAGCCTCCATACTAACAGCCAGGTGGATCATATAATAGAGGAAACGTACTGCTTAATGTTAAAGAATTCGAACTACGAGTCACTACATCATCCAGACGCGCGGGACGGTCACCCTGGTCACACAAACCAAATATCGCTAAATTTCGTTGATTATACGGGAAACGGTGTAACGACATGGCCGGCCAAGATGTATAATTAATTAAGAGTATATAATATTTACACATTACGCAAGGTTAAAACTATAATCAAAGAACTGGTGCATGTGGTGTTTATTTTTATTCCATTCACCAGGAATTAACTTGCTTCGTGAATCAAAAGCAAAAATTAGATCCAGTTTATTTTCAATCAATTTCATTTCAGAAAGTTAGTACTAAGAAGTGAGGCATTTTATTTTTATTTAAAATTCATTTTCGTTCGTTTTGCCTGAGGATGATTGGTATGAAACTGTCTGTAAAGGGAAGCGAAGGTTTCGAGTGATGCTACGTTGCAGAGGGTCTTTTTCCTTTCCTCTTTCTTAATAATAAAAAGGGAAAATGGAGGAAAATGGAGATGGGGATTATGAGGGGAAAAAAGAACTTCACCACTTGTTTTTCCCTTCAGAAAGATAAAATTAAATTAGTTATGTTTAGATTTGTTTTCATAATTAATGCGAATGATGTGAATGTTACTTATTCAGCTTCAGTTTTTTAGCTGCTTATACTGTAATTATTTTCCCTTACAGTTCATATGTCATGAAGAATTACAGTTATTTCACATTAATTTACAATGCAGTGATATATATATATATATATACAGGGGTGAGAAAAGCCTTTAAGAATTTTATACATACAACTATTTAGTTAACATTATACAAATAAGAGTCCAAATGATGAAACAAATCAAACTAAACATCTATTAGGATTTTATTCATACAAATATTTTGTTAAATTGTAATTTTAATCTTCAAAAGAGTTCTCCATCCTCTGTGATACATTTGTGGATTCGCTCTGTGAAACTCTTCATTGTTCTGAACATATCAAGTGGGATCCTTTACAGTTCTTCATCTATTCTGCGGCCAAGAGCATTCACATTTGGATAGATGAAACCAGGAGTGTAGAGTTTCTTACGCAAATAACCACAAAGCCAGAAATCACATGCGGTTAAAGCGGGTGATTTGGCTGGTCACTCGATGGGACCTTGCCGCCCTAGCCATCTTCTTTCAACGTTGGTATCCAAAATCTCAGGGGAAGCTGCAGAGTAATGTGGCAGCATTCAATCATGTTGATAAAGCCAATTCCTGCCAAAGTCATTAGTAAACTGTGGAAAAACTTTGTCTCTCAATTCCTGGCAATAGCGTTTTCCATCCATCGTATCTCTCAATATGTCAAAGGAAACGAGCTCTGAATAACCATTGCACGCCCAAACTGTTAGTGTAGCCGTTTTAACGGGTTTACCAAATAGTATTCTGGGATTTATTTTTGCCCAATAGTAAACGTTGTGTTTGTTAAACCGAAGACACACTCGTCTGAAAATTTGATCTTTCCAAGGAAATCTGGATCACTGTTGAACCTTTGTTCATTGTCTTAGCAAACAGCAGCCGTCTATCTGAATCATGGTCGTATATGAGCTGAGAGTAAATGGGTTTGTCATCGTGGTACCCCAATGATTACAATATTTTTGCTAGTGAAGCTGTTGGATCGACTTGAAAACTGTCGAGGACATTTTCTTTGTTGTTGTCTCCTGTCGCTGTTACTGGTCTTGCGCTTCTTGGACGATCTTTTACCAGGCTCCCTGTTTCCAAAAGTTTGAGCTTCCAGTATCGAAGAGTGGTTGCATTTGGTGTTGGCTTATTGTATTTTTCTTAAATAAACGCAACCTTCTTTCACGATTATTATAAGAAATAGCCTACAATACAAGATACAATTTCTTCATTGTTGTATTCCATCCTTACTGACACGGCGGTGACTGGAGGTAGGGCCTAAGGCCTTCATGTTCTCGCCTAGGGTCATTCCTATCCTTGTACAATTGCTTTGAAAAGTATTGCATACACTGCAGTGATATCATTGGAATTTATTTATTTATTAATAAATTATTTGTATACGTATAAAATCCTAAGACTTTTCTTCCAACCGTATCTTAATATATATAATATATATATATGATGAATAAAACCACGAAGGAAAGGAAACACAAAAAGGTGCTCAAGCGCTTTCGTCTAATGACATCCTCAGGAACACTGAAGTACATAAAAGGTTACGGCCTATATATAGGTTACAGAAAGAAAAAAAAAATAATAAAAGAAAAAAAAATAAATAAATAACATACATACACACAAACATATATATATATATATATATATATACATACATATCTAACACACATATATATATATATATATATATATATACATATATGCAATAAACGGAGAAGTAAAAATTAACAAAGAGGCATACAGATTTGTAAGGAAAAATATCGATTTTTAGCACAAGATCAAATGAATTATAAAAATACAAATTTATACTGGAAATCTGCCCGGGTTTTAACACTTTGCCTTTTATAGTCAAGTTTCGATATATATAAAAATAAAATGAAGATTAAAAGTTGATAAAGAGGCATACAAGTTTACCAAAGATTTAGCATCCTACCCTTTTTATCTAAATCTGTGATTCCTTTTACATAGGTCAGACGGGAAAGGATTTGCGCACACGTATAAAACAGCATCAATATTTCGTTAGAAGGACAGTTGTCCAGTGCTCTTTTTGTCCATTTGTCAGAGTTATCCCACTGTATTGATTGGAATAATGCTTCAGTGTTATTTCACTCTAGCAACATTGTTAACAGAAATATTCTTGAGTCTGCCATTATCCAACTTTCAAATAACTTCAAGATAAGCAAAGGTCTTTTTCAACTCGATCCTGTTGTTTTGAATTCCTTCAAAACAGATTTAGATAAAAAGGGTAGGATGCTAAATCTTTGGTAAACTTGTATGCCACTTTATCAACTTTTAATCTTCATTTTATTTTTATATATATCGAAACTTGACTATAAAGGCAAAGTGTTAAAAACCCGGGCAGATTTCCAGTATAAATTTGTATTTTTATAATTCATTTGATCTTGTGCTAAAAATCGATATTTTTCCTTACAAATCTGTATGCCTCTTTGTTAATTTTTACTTCTCCGTTTATTGCATATATGTATATATATATATGTGTGTGTGTAGATATGTATGTATATATATATATATATATATATTTGTGTGTATGTATGTTATTTATTTTTTTTTTCTTTTATTATTTTTTTTCTTTCTGTAACCTATATATAGGCCGTAACCTTTTATGTACTTCAGTGTTCCTGAGGATGTCATTAGACGAAAGCGCTTGAGCACCTTTTTGTGTTTCCTTTCCTTCGTGGTTTTATTCATCATAAATATTTTTCACGTGTTTACTTTCGTGAAATAATTTTCATATATATATATATATATATAGTAGAATGATGGCATTTGGGGAGACAGACATGGATTAATTTGAAAATTTCCGCCCCTCACCGTCCTTCCATGAGGATCCTTCACCGTCCTTCATAACGGTCCCTCCTTTATAAGGTGTCTTTCATGTTCTTTCAACAAAAAAAAGGATTCGTCTCCACCTTCCTTCAAAAAAAATTTTAAAATTCATCATCGCCTTGGGGGGGCGGGGGGAAGGGAAAAAAGGACTCATCCTCGCCTTCTTTCAAGGTCTTTCATGAGAAAAAATCAAACAAACAAACAGACAAAAACAGAGTTTGACACTCAATTTTGAGCTTATACCATTAAACATTAGAAATGAAAACTTAAAATAAATATCTGAAAAAAGGTTTAATAGGCCTAACGAGAGTATCTACTTACCTCAAAGTACATTATTGTATCCTAATATCACATTACCTACTCATTTGTAATTCCGTTTTCACATGTTAACAAATTACGAACATCACAAAATAGAAACTCAGACTAAATATGATTTGAGTCAAACACAATTTCTTTGTTTAGTATTTGTATTATATAAAGTTAAATAAAAAAAATTAAGTAAAATTAAAATTAAACATTTTATTTCAATTATAGGGGTAACTTTTGCTTATCCTAATTAAATTTTATTTATTCTACATTAATATGAAATGAGGCGAAATGAAATGAATTGAGAGACTTATTGGCAAACTATCCCATAAGATAAAAATTATTAAGATACATTATGTAGTTTAGCCAACATAACTTATTATTTATCATCAACTACCATCTTAAACATTATTATTTGTATATATATATATATATATATATATATATATATATATATATATATATATATATATATGGGATAAATTTCAAGTTAAGAGCGTGAAACGAGTGAATGTTGCAAATATATATATATATATCTGATAAGTTTTACTGATTCAATGTACAGTATTTGTATAATTCTTTGCTAAGTACGTTAATTGTAATCGGCAACTCAGTTCACGATCTTGCCAGATTTTCCAGACTAATTAATAATAATCAATTTTAAATGTATGTAATTTTTTCTAGTAATTTAACTGTAACGAGAAATGTTTATTATCATTATTATTGTTAGCAATTATTGACTATAAATCACACAGGGCTGCGAGTGACAACTTTATAAGAGAGATCTTCTTTCTAATAACTGACTTTATATTACTCAATCACATTTAAAATGAAATGTAAAGGTTTATTGGCAGACTGTAGTCCATATGACAGAAACTATTATTAAGTTACATTATGCAGTTAGGCTAACATACTTGCGTTTAGCGAACATAGCTATTATTATTTCCCATCAATTACCACCTTAAACATTATTATTTGTTTATCATCATTATATATATATATATGATGAATTTCACAATTAAGCACGTGAAACGAATGAATGATGCATATATATATATATATATATATAAGCACACCGGACAAAAAATTAGTCACCCCTCTCAGAATGTACCTAATAACGTGTGACGGCGCCTCTGGCCTTGATAACCGCACGAATCCGGCGAGTTTAGTATGCGGAGGTACGCCTGCTGGTTCAAATTCATCGTCTCTGGAACGAGAGGGCCCATTTCGTGGTACGAAAAACATCCCCAGAACATCACGGAACCACCTCCAGTCTGAACAACACCTTCGACGCATTCAGGATTAAAGGCTTCATTGGACCTGCGATGTACTCGTCGCCTCCCATCATTGGAGAACAAACAAAAACGGGACTCATCGGACCAAATTACACGTTTCCACTCTGCCGCAGTCCAGTTTTTGTGCCTCTGAGCCCATTTATAACGTGCCAAGTTGTTACTTGCTGTTAACAGCGGCCTCTTCCGTGGTACCCTGCTCCAGTTGTCCATCGCATGCAGTTCTCGTCGCAATGTCCGTTCGGAAATTGGTCGCTGGAGAACCTCATTGGTTTCTTGGAGCAATTGTTCTCTGGTTTGAAAACGATTTGCAGTTACTAGACGAGAAACATGGCGGCGGCCCCTATTGTCGAGAATTGTTTTCCGGCCACAGTTACGCCGTCGATTTTCAGTTGATTGCGAACTACACCACTCTTTGTAAACTCGCTGGACAGTACGCGTTGACACACCAACAAATTGGGCTACTTCAGACATTTTGTGTCCGTGGGCTCTGCCAAACACGATGGCTCCTTTTTGCCACTGAGTAACGTCTGCCTCACTACCCATTTTGCAGACTATATCCAACACACACTTTGTTCTTCACCACCTCACGAAACAGATCTGATCCTGTGTGCTACGTCACCGCTACTTGTCACTTACCAATGCTACATCAGCGCCCTCTGTGTGACCTTGAACTTCCTACTATCGGTGCTAGTGGGGGTGACTAATTTTTTGTCCGATGTGCTTTATATATATATATATATATATATATATATATATATATATATATATATATATATATATATCAGACTTTTAAAGAGATTAGGCTGAACATGCAGATACATGCAGTTTATATTTCATAAGTTCAATTATCGATACGTCTTCATTCATTGTCATATAGTTCAAGCCAGTAAAAATGTATCTTTTAAGCCGTATACCTGTAAACGAACCATTCATCTCACAAGCTACATCAAGCTGTGTGATAAAGCTTTAAAACTAAAAGCAAATATGCTATCCTCGTCTAAACATCCACTTAAACGTTATTACTAATATTGATTTATTGTTAAAAGAATATTTAAGTTAAACACACTGATATCAATCCTTTCACAATAAAACTCTTTCAAATCTACACCAATATTGCTATATATTTCTCTCAGTAACTGTTTTCAGACCAGTAGCAGTTAAGTTATAAATATATACATAAAAACGCAATATCCAAATAAGTAGGTTTGGCCAAAAAAAACAACTTTCAATATTTCCAGTTAACAGAAAACGTGGACAGGCCTTTACAAGACATAACTCTAGTATTTATCATCGTAGCAAAGATTGTTGACTAAATATAGCACCAGTCTTTCATGAAGCAATACCACCAAAGAAGTTCAAAGCACATCTTCAATAATAATTCAAGCAAGGATCTTTCACTACACGGTCGCTTCCGATTATTTAAGCAAATCTGAAAGTTGCATACTCTGAAATTCTGAAAGCTTTATACAACAAGAGGAAGAAATCGTATCTTCTCTCAAACTGTCCTAATTCCATTATTCTAAATCCACGTATTCTCTGTGATATATATATATATATAATAATATATATATATATATATACAGTTCTTACTTACGTCTGTTTGATTTTTACCCATTCTTCAACAGAATGTACACCATTTTTCTGTTCCAAGCTAGAAGTTGGGCGTACGAGGAAACTGCGTTATTATTATTATTATTATTATTATTTATTATTATTATTATTATTATTATTATTATTATTATTATATTATTATTATTATTATTATTATATTTATTGTTATTATTATTATTATTATTAGTAGTAGTAGTAGCAGGGGTAACAGTAGTTTAAAACTTATCTTCACTTCTACACATCTGTCTTTTTCAATGCAGTCCTAAATCACCTAAGCTTTCCTCTTAAGCAGGAGTCACCCCAAACTATTTTACATCGAAAGCTTTCTAACATCTACATACTAACAGAAATGAGGGGCCCGCATATTTAAATGTAGTACAATATACGAGTTTATCAATTTGGTTAATACCACAATGCTTTTGTATCACTCATTTCCTATCTGTATTAGCTAAAACTTAGTTAGCTAGTTGTCAACTGGTGATCAAAATAATGTAATGTGCAAATTTTTAGTTGGGGACCCGCGCCTTAAGCCTACTTATACACACACACACACACACACACAGATTCTTTCAGGAAAGGGCATATATATATGTACACACACGCACCACACACACACACACACATATATAATATATATATATATATATATATATATATATATATATATATATATAAATATATATATATATATATATATATATATATATAAGCAAACAACCACAGGGAAAAGGAAACACAAAGTCCGAGCGCTTTCGTGATATATTCACATTATCAAGGAGGAACAGAAAATAGACAGAGATTACAAAGTAAATGAGTTAAATAGACAAGCCAAGCAAAAAAATTCACAATCGGCACCTCAAATTAAAGGCCTTAAAGCCCTCTAAAGATTATTTCAATTGATAACATAATCTGTAGGCTGCTAAATTACTAAATATGTATATAGATGAAATTAGACCAAAAAAAAAAACAAAAAAAACAATACAGAGAACAAAAATTATTTTACATTGGCGAAACTGGTAAGACCCTTGAGTTACGTATTAAACAGCATCAATACAGTATAAGAAGTGGCCAGGAATCTCACGCCATTTTCATTCACGTAAGAGATACTAATCATCCCATTGATTGGAAAAATGCTTCCAAATTAAAGTTTAGTAAATCTATTGTTAGCAGAAATATACTGGAATCAAGTGTGATCAAGAATAATGCGGATTTGGTCCTTAATATTAGTCCTGGGTTGTATAAATTAGATTCGTGCATTGTCAGAAAGCTGGCGAAGGGCCTACTGTTTTCTTGACTGCATTCTTGCCTCCTTAATGGTTTGCCCTGGTTAAATAAATAAATATTATTGTAAGAACTGTTAACATTCTTTTGTGTCTATTTTAATTGTAATATTTCTTTCGTGTATAATCTTTGGTTGCTGGGGGGTTTATTGGACTTTTCAACTGGGTTGCTTTTGGGAAAACAACTTTTCCAGACTGTTTGTAGAAAAATTTTGTAATATTCTGTAAGACGATGGCACCATTCCCTTTGTTTTCATTAATTTCTGGCCATTTAATTTCCTGCTTTAATTAAATATTAGTGTTAATAACCATTATAATAATTTTTGTTCTCTGTATTTTTTTTTTTTTTTTTTTTGGTCTAATTTCATCTATATACATATTTAGTAATTTAGCAGCCTACAGATTATGTTATCAATTGAAAAAATCTTTAGAGGGCTTTAAGGCCTTTAATTTGAGGTGCCGATTGTGAATTTTTTGCTTGTCTATTTAACTCATTTACTTTGTAATCTCTGTCTATTTTCTGTTCCTCCTTGATAATGTGAATATATCACGAAAGCGCTCGGACTTTGTGTTTCCTTTTCCCTGTGGTTGTTTGCTTATTAATAAGATCACGTGTTATTTTGTGATTTTAGTGCATATATATATATATATATATATATATATATATATATATATATATACCTTCCAAACTTTTTAGTATTCCGTTCGATGATTCCTCATTTCACGAAGTTTAAGCTTGTCGCCCCTCTCTCTCTCTCTCTCTCTCTCTCTCTCTCTCTCTCTCTCTCTCTCTATATATATATATATATATTAAGATGTATACTTAAATAATTATATGCATATTATATATAAACATATAAATATAAAATATGCATAATAAAGATTTTATACAAAGTAAATGACAAACAATAAATCTCGTTTTATGAAGCAAACTGTGGAATGACATCTCGATCTCAAAGGGTTTTAATTTTCATTTCCCTCAAAATCTGTGGGTAATACAAAAACGTGTTTCCATTTTGTAATCAGCGTAAAAAAGAACAAGAATCACCCATATTTATCAAATGGAGAAAAACTTTGCTGAACAATGTTATGATCTGTTGAATATGGGCATTTTTACATTGTGGCAAGACCATAGTTGATGTGACAAATATTAATAATACGAACTGACACTAGATTACATTTGACAGCTCAAATACTAAGGATAGAGATGGAGTTAACAGGAAATAGCACAATAATGTCGGATGTAAGTAGAGCTACAATCAGACGTCTTTATATCATGAATTCCATAGCTTACGAATATATATATATATATATAGTTTTACAATCATGTTCTAAATCAATTATTCAGCCGTTAATGTTCTCATATTTGCTGAAATAAATTTCAATAATAAAATTTTTATAAGTTTATACATCTCAATTTTGTGTTTATGTACAACACTTTCGGGGACACTTGGACGGGGAAAGCCATGTATAAAGATTTCACATGATTTAACTCTACACAAAACGCAGTTTTTATACAGATATTTGCTCCAACGCTGAAGCTACTGTGACGTTGTCTGGTTAAAATACATCATTTACTCAATGAAATAACCACAAAGTCATACTTATTAACTTGTGGCATCTTCCACATGAAAACTACCCAACCTACCAAAAATTACCCACCAGAAACGTATAAATTACATAACTCGACATGGGTTAAGCAATTTATAAACTCCCATTCATGAACACATCCAACATTTTCTTAAAACATTCTAAACAGCTATTAATTATTTATTACCATATCACTTCAAGCTAAATTACTCTACTCGGTCGTTAAAACAGAGCTTTCAGCTCTTGAGATATGGTAGAAATGAAGAACTTAATCAGACTGCATATTATACCCCAGATAGACGGGGAAAATCAGAGAAGCATGAAAGCGCACGAACTGTAATAATGACCGAAGATGTGAAATTCGAAACACAAAATCAGATAACGAAAACAAAGCAAGAAACCAACTCGCTCTTCAACCAAGTCAGGCCTAGGGATGGAACACCGGCTTGACCTACGTGTGAAGAGAGACCATCACATGGAATATGAAGAAGGTTAACGAGGAGATACATAAAGTATTTATATATATATATATATATATATATATATATATATATATATATATATATATATATAGTTTATGTGAGTTCGAACGATGATTCAGGGTCGACCTACAGACGATCTCTTTGCAACTGCCCGCATCATTCATATACACACTTATATACATACATCAAAGAAAGAAAGAACTTATCAAAGCAAAGAAAATAGTAATAACAATATTTTATGAATGAAATTTACGCATACCCAATCTTCACAAATCAGCAGAGACGGCTTTTCTGAGGAGGTATGGGATGCCGTGCCTCCTCTAGTTTTTATAATGCTAATATATGAATGTTATTTTATCAACCTATTTTCACGGTTCTTTCTGTTTTTCCCTAAGCACATCCATGCGTATAGCTGTGATATGACAATAATTTTACAAAATAGCTGCTAATTATAAGCCATAAAAAAATTCAATAAAATTAAACATGTACGAATACTTCTCAAACTTTGAGTTTTAAACATTGTGCTTCAAGGCATCATGCAGCTTCCACATCTCCCGTCCACACACACACACACACACACACACACACACACACACACACACACATTAGCCTTCTCAGTCTTGTTCAGGGTCTGTGAACCTCGCCAAAGGTACACCGTTCTTCTTGCACAAATGATATATTCATACTGAATACACTCTGTTGCGATTAGCATTAGATCAAGTAAAATTAAACCAAGGTTTTTTTTTAACATTAGCAGTACGGATAAAATATGGGATGTACACCTCCATGACCGAGAGAATCAGATCCATGATGCGCTCAGCACAACCAGAAGGGCACGGCCACGGATGCAGTAAGCATTCCATAGGAAATCACAGAAGTACTGCCTAAGGGCGCCCAATAGTGGTGCTGAAGGGACCAAAGGCAAAGCTTTCTCTTGGATGATCCAAAAGCCGTATTGGAGCGATAGGAGAGGAAACAGCTATAAGATTGTGATCGGAAGTCCCAACTTAGAGAAAAGTTTCACAGAGTAAGAAGAAGGATGAGAGGTAATAAATTAACCCAGAATGTTGGGCCTATCTCTAATGCAACCAGGGATACGAGTAGGGTAATCTGCTCCAGGCCATTTAGGACAGAAAAGTTGTAAGTTAGTTCACCAGTGTTGACAAATGAAATGGGAAGAGAGCCAAAACTGGTGGCTAATATATATATATATATATATATATATATATATATACAGGGTGTTTCAGGAGGAAAGGTCAATACTTCGGGAGGTGATAGTATCGGTTATTGTGAGAAAAAAATTTCATTTGAACATGTGTCTAATTCTGTATGGTTACGGAGATATTGCTGTTTGAATCTACACATACAAAAGCATTGTTAATGGTAATCAAGAAAGAGAAACCAATTACTGTTTCTAACATTTAATGTTTAAACATTGGCATTTTGAATGGTATCAGATACAGAAATGACAAATTTGTTACAGTTTACAATACGTTTTCGAAAATCCCACCGTCAACCTCAATGCACTTTGCAACTCGTGTGCGAAGATCGCGCGTTGTTCGTCTGAGTTGACTTTGACATTCCTTTATGCGGGCAGCAGCATCCAAAATGCGCGCGAGCAATTCGTCTCGCGTATCCACCTTTCTTTTGTAAACTTGAATTTTCATCCACCCCTACAAACAATAATCTAACGGAGAGAGGTCTGGAGACCTTGGTGGCCATTGAATGGGACCACCGCGGCCGATCCATCGACCAGGGAAAGTTTGATTTAGGTATTGCATCACCAGATGGGTAGAATGTGGAGGAGCTCCGTCATGCTGAAAGTACATACCAGCGCGTGTAGCCAAAGGAACATCCTCCAATAGTCCTGGCAATTCATTTCGCAGAAGTAATAATGCCGTCGGTTACAGAATTCAGAGAGCACTATAGCAACAAAATTACAACGGCTAGAAAAACAATAGGCATAATCTGGAGGAGCTTCCCAGCAGAAAAGCAAACATTATGCAGACCGAGGTGCTGACAGATGGTGCGTAGCACACCCAGATAGAATTCTTTTTGACCCGTTAGGCTAGTTGCATGCTGTTTATTATTTGCTCTTTCGTTGCTATTTCGTCATATATAGTGTGGAAGTGATAATACACTTTCAAAGCGTTACACTTTGTTGTAAAATATAACGCCTTGAAAATGTATTATCACTTCCACACCATATATGACGAAATAGCAACGAAGGAGCAAATAATAAACAGCATGCAACTAGCTTAACGGGTCAAAATGAATTCTATCTGGGTGTGCTACGCACCATCTGTCAGCACCGGGGTCTGCATAATGTTTGCTTTTCTGCTGGGGAAGCTCCTCCAGATTATGCCTATTGTTTTTCTAGCCGTTGTAATTTTGTTGTTATAGTGCTCTCTGAATTCTGTAACCGACGGCATTATTACTCCAAGATCCCTGACTTATGGATTTGGTGTTATATGTTTGGCTTGCTGAGTTTTGTACCCTTTTTCTGTAGCTCTTTGTTATTACCATATCTTAGAAGTGGGAATTTTTCTTCGTTCAACTTCATATTGGTATCTTCTACCCACTGGAACAATGTTTCAATGACGTATTGTAATCTTTCTGTGACACCTTCGTTCAATATTTCCATACATGTTTTTACGACATCTGCGAAAAATTATAGAATACTGTCACTGATATCTGCATCACTATATGCAATCATTATTAGAATAGCTAGGGCGCTAGTACTATCACTTGTGGGACAGAGCTCTCTACTTCCGAGACTTCTGATTTGACTCCATTTACCACCGCTCTTTGTGTTCTTTGCGCCAAGAAATTAAATATCTACCTTCCCAGCTTTATAATAATTCTCGTATTCTTAAGTTTATATGCTATAATTCCATAGTCATATTTATCAAAGGCTTTAGCAAAGTCAGTATACATTATATTACACCTATGTTTTGTCGTCGGCTCAGTGTTTCCAATATTTTCTCCTGGTGGTCTAATAGCTGTGATAGCCACGATGTTCCAGCCCTGAAACCATGTTGATTTGGGCTGTATAAGTTCTTTCTTGTAGGTAGTAGGTAGTTTCGCTTCTAACTATACGTTCAAAGCATTTTATAAGTTGTGTAGTGAGAGCTACCGGCTGATAATTCTTGGGCATTGCTCTGTTAACATCTTTGAATAATGGGACAATGTTTGCGTTCTTTAATGACAATGGAATTTGCTACGTGTCGAATGATTTCCTCCATAGTAAGTATAGCCGTTTGGCAATACTCTCTTTACATTTCTTCGGAAATGTGGCACTCCATGTGACTGGCCCTGGTGTCGAATTTTCTCGCATCTGTGATAGAATCTTAATTTTACATACATATATATAATTTAGGGTGATTCAAAAATTGACTGAAAAAAAAATGTTTGAATTTTTTTTCGGGCCACCCTCTGATTATGTTTAATTTGGTAAAAAAAAGTAATGCATGCAAATTTTGAATTAAAAAAATTAATTTTTAAGGGTCGCTACCATAAGTTGAAAATCAGACACAAAATAAGAAATATATGCTGTTTCCACACCACCCTTGAGGTAAAACACGGCTCGTTACCTTTTTTTTTAAGTGAAAGTTCCCCGGTAGAACTATCAAAACCACTCTACATTTTCAAATTGACAGTTCTTCTGCAATAATAATAAGACTTCCGTAATAATAACAACCTTTTGTTCATTATATTTCACTGTTAATTTCTTAATGATGATATTGTCTTCTTGTTTTTATTTGGAAGAGCAGCTCTATATTTCTTTACCACTTGGAGGAGATACTGTTTCTGTTCTTCATCATTTGTGATTAGTTTGTTGTATTCATCAACTAATCTAACTCCTCTTTCTGCATTGTCATTAACAACTTGAATTTTTCTTATGACTTGTTTGACGTTGTTGTAGCAGTCATCTTCATTCCACTCTTCAGAGTTCTTATTAAGAAACGTTGATGGTAAACCAAGTCTATTAAAAAATTCTTTTGTATTTGCACTAACAAAGTCTTCCAGTTATCTGTTTTCAATAATTTCAGGGTCAATAACCGCTTTTTTCTCTGGATTTGGTTCGGTGCCGTTTTGCAATGCTTGCTTCATTCGGTTTTTAGTTTGGTGTAGCACGCCATCATCAAAGAAAGCAAATGCTATTAATTCCTCTGAAAGATACCATAAATGATTCATTTTCTTCAGGGCAACAGTTGCAATGCGTTCATCTTTTAGTTTGTGCAGTTGCAGTTTCTTCAACATCTCTAAATCGAGACGAGGAGTGAGAACTGAAACTGACGCTGTAAACCAGGATTTAACATATATGTGTACAGCAAAGAGGCAGATATCTCTAAGGCCTTTTTCTTCTCTAGGTGTTAATTTAAATTTTGTTTTAAACAACCAAATTTTCATGGCATAAATGACTTTTGTCATCCATCTTGCTCGATGAACGCCAGCTGGTCTTCTGAATGAAACTCCTCTCTTTGGTACTCCACCAAGGAAAATGATTGTCAGTTCCAGCAATTCTTTGTAATCGTCACGAGGTTGATGTTCTTCAAGTTGAGTGGTAGCAAACTCAATCACTTCTGCTTTTATATCAGTAATATTGGGTATGGTATTTGGATCATCTAATGCTGTTCTGTAGTTTTTTGTGTCTAATTTTGACCATTTCATTCTAAATCGTTTGAAAATTGTAATATCAGGTCCTGATGATGCAGGCAATGAATGCGAAACAACGCTTCTAACACTATTTCTAGTATGTGATGTCTGCAGGCCAGCCATAGCATACGTTTGTTAATTTTCTGTTCTAGAAGAACACAGGCACCATTTCTACGACCTGTATTCAATGCTGTGGTGTCAAAACACATGCATTTTATTTTGTCTGAGATATCCCAATCCAAACAAGCTTGGTGGACGGCATTTGCAGTTAATTCTTCTGTGCTTGCAGTGATTTTTGGAACACCAAGAAGTTGATCAATGCCATCTCCTGAAATCAGTATAGGGAGTCGTTCAATAACTTCTCGTCCTGTTATGTCTTCTATTAGTTTTCCGTCCCAATGAATGGTTAAAGGAACATCAGCTTTAAATTTTTTCCAAATTTTTTCCGAAATTTTTCCCTTCCTCTTCTTATAGATGAATAACTGAAAATGACTTCTTCTGCATTTTTTCCAAGACCTACATACAATCGTTGGTATCATCACTATTGATGCACTTCTATTGCTCATTTTTGTTACATCAAGAGCTGCAAGCAATGTATCATCAAGCAAGTTTTGTTTCTTTCGTACAGTCTGTTTTGAGGTGGATGGTTCACTAGGATCAACCGTAAACTCTTCATCAGATGTTGTATTTTGTCTTTCAGCACCAGAACTGCTAGTTGAGTCACAGAGAACTGCAGTTTCTTCAAATCTCGACATTTCTCTTGCTTTTCTTATGTTTAATTGTTCTTCCTTTTTCTTAGCATACTTTTCTTTCTTTGCAAACTCTTTATCAATCCCATCCATTTTTCCTTTTCGCCCCTGTTCTCGCTGGAGTTTTAGAAATAGCTTATCTTCTTCAATTTCAATTAGCTTCATTGCATCTGCATGCATGTGCTATATCAAACAGGCTATCTAATTCTTGGTTCCGTTTGTTTGCTCATCTAATAGATTTTTTGATTGTTTCGCCTTATTCTCTTTATTTTTCTTTAATCCTTGCCATTCTTTGACCAGTTTCTCAATTTTGTCAACAACGTACGACTTCTTTCTAGTTGGAATTCGTGCTCCTCCCCATACTGCCAACACATCATTTGCAGTAGACAAGCAGGCTTCTCGAATTGTTTGTTTTTTGTTTCTGTAAGCCATAAACAAAGCCATAGTTTCTCGCTTTGATGGAAGAACTGTTGTTTTAAGTGTATCTGATGATTGTCCAATAAGCCAAATATTAGTATATTTTCTTGTGTGCATAGCAGTACCCCTACTAGAAGATGGTGGGGGTTCCATGACGAGAGTCGACAGCAGAACCTCTTACACTCACGACAGTCAGACGACTACTGAATTATAGCTGTACAGACAGTACAGTGTACAAGTGCCGGTTGTCCTCAATATTCGGTCACAACAGAGTGTAAATGGTTACAAGAGTGTTGTGTTTACTCAGCACTGTTAGCTCTATGTGCATTAACGCACTTATCACACGGAACAGATATTATAAGAAAAACGTCACAGTTCAAAACTCAATTTCCTAAAAGTAAACAGAAAAGTAATAGTTTAGATTACGGTAGCGACCTCTAAAATACATTAGAATCACTTGAAATTTTGTATACATTACGGTTTTACCAAAGTAAACATAATTAGAGGGTGGCCCGGAAAAAATCTAACAATCGTAATTTTTTAATCACCCAAATATATATATATATATGTATGTGTATTAGACACAGTGTTGTGCTCGTTATCTCGTTACCTGCATGTGCCGAGGTGTATCGGTGCTACCGTTGTTTTTGAAAAGCAATCAAAATTGGAGTAAAAATTCCCCAATATGTATATGTAATTCTGCAAGTATTAGTAATTAGCTTCAATGTATCATATATATCTGTAAACCACAAATTCAGTAGCTAAGTTGTTGCTTTCAGTTACTGAGCAGCTGTGTAAGGGTAAAAAGGTGCATACTGTATAGAACAATAAGATATGACTAAAGCATGCGAGGGGCAGAAACTAATATCTCGTTACATTTTCTGTCGTGGCGAGAGAGTGAAAAATTGGACTGATTCGATTCACAATTCTTTGGAATATGCGCTGCTAGTAGAACTGGACTATTTCATGCTGCTTTTTTACCACACCCTAGTAAAAATAATAAAAATGGTTAAATACACATTTATTTATTTACAGTAAAATAAAATAAGTTTGACTACATGTATGCGAACGCATCAGTTCCTCGTTGCTGATCAAACTAAATATACACCTTTCCAGTTGATAACATACGTAGACTTCGAGTCACCCACACGTCTTGGTTAGTGACCCAAATCTAATTTTTCATTGTTTTATTTATATTAATATTATTACCTTGTAAACTATAAGAACAAAAGTGGCTTTATTCACTTAAAAAGTAGCGAGTAACGATCTGCGGCTGGAATTCAGGTAAGATGTAGGGTCCTAGTCCTTACGCTACATTTCCTCAAAACCGTCAATGCTACCGCTGCTCCAACACTATATATGTGTGTGTGTGTGTGTGTGTACGTGGAGAAAGAGAGAGAGAGAATTGGGTTTTAGTTGTGTGTAAGTGATTTACCAAGTGCTATGTTGAAATGAACCCTAGAAGTAATTCACTATTAAGCTACTGTCAACAGAGGACGGTCAACTATAATAAGATCTTCGGAGGCGTTCAGACTAGTCAGACTTCGGACTGACCAATATTCAACTAAGCCATAGGGTTTGTTCCTGGGTTCCGCTATTTTATTGATCAAACTTTTAAAGAAATAAATACTAGTAGGATGGGTGCAAAATGGACGAGGGCAAGAATGTTGCAGAGATAATGATCAATGCTGCAAAGGGGGTGGGGGTATGGTGAAAAGGGGGTGTTGCAAAGGGGAGGGGTATGCAATGAAAGGGGGAGAAGGTATGCAATGAAGGGGGAAGGGGTTATGCAACAACTCAATGTTGCAAAGGGGGGTAGGGTAATGCAACAACTCAATGTTGCAAGGGGAGAGGAGAAGGAGCTTCGGGTAGAGAAGGGAGGATGACCTCCCCCGAAAGGGGTAGCCTTAACCTAAGAGATGAAGAGAAAGGAGAGACGGAGGAGGTCTTTGGTGGAGAAGTTGGGATGTCATCACCTCCCCAAAGGTAAAGCTAACCTAAGTCTTAACCTAAGAAGGAAGGAGAGAGAGTTCTTTATTCCGCCGGAGTCCACATCTTTATGAGCGTCCCGAAGCCAAACAGCGGTTATATAGAGGATCGTGAGTTGCCGGATATCACTTTTTATATAAGGAGGGGGTTACCAGATACCACCATCTATTTTAATTGTTCAGGTATAAATTATTAGGGTGAGTTGCTAGATACCACCATTTATTTTATGTACATGAGTTGCCAAATAATGTTTTTATTGATATGAAGGGATTACCAGATACCACCATTTATTTTAATTGTTCAGGTATACATTATTAGGGAGAGTTGGCAGATATCGCCATTTATTTTAATTCATACGAGTTGCCAAATAATGTTTTATTTATTAAAAGCACCGCAACTTTCTCCTTAAAGTTATTGAACAGGAGAGCTAATTATTAAAACGAAACACAATATTAACAATAAAAGAAATACAATTAAACTGAAATAAATAAAACATCATTCTGTTTATTTAGACGAATTATTGGAAATATATAGAAGATAAATATACACTCCTATACATACGATGGATTGATCAAAAATAAAATAAAAAATAATATAAGAAATACGAAACGTATAATCATCAAAATAATAGTTCAGGCGAAATACATACACAAAATTGTATTTGATCGACTTTCTCCTTAAAATTGACTAGCAAAAGAAGTAGTTTATTTAAACGTCTTTCTGTCTATTACTTTTGACAATCCTTTCAAAATAATGTCTTTTCATTTTCGTACAATAATTTTTTTCGTTGGGGTGAGCAATCAGTAATATATATATATATATATATATATATATATATATATATATATATATATATATATATATATATATATATATATAAGATAACAATAAAACCAAAAGAAATAATTATTTAACCGTATAACGCCGGAATTTTTTGTAGGGTTAAGTTATGAATGCCTGTATTTGAAAAGTTAACTAAAGGCAACATGTGACGGTAAAGGGTTAAACTAACTTCACCTAAAGTGTTTATTGTCATATGGACTATAGTTTGCCAATAAACCTTTTTATTTCATTTCATTCCTTCTTTGAAATCATCTCTGGAAGAAACAAGGTACAAATTGCCTCAGGCCGACCGCAAAGCATGACCGCAAAGGACCATTTGGCCTAATTTCATCCCTTCTCTCCAGATTTTCCTCCACTGACTTCATATATTATATTTGCCATTACCATTACTACTGAAGTTAAAAACTTAATTTTAAATTACATTATTTATTAAAGGCAAGAGAGAGAGAGACACAGACACACACACACACACACACACACACACACACACACACACACACACACACATATAACCAAATCCACAAGTCAGGAATCTTAGGAAAGCTGGGATTAGTATGGCCGCAAAACATAATAATGCACATTCTGCTTGTAGAAATCACACACACACACACACACACATATATATATATATATATATATATATATATATATAAAACCAAATCTACAAGTAAAGAATCTTGGGAAAGCTGAGATTAGTATGGCCGTAAAACATAATAATGCACATTCTGCTTGAAGAAAACTTCTAGATTTCTTATTTTCTATTGATCTTTGTGTTACTGTGCTGTTTGTGGTAATGTCAGGATTATGAAGAGTAGCAGCCCTAATTTTGTTTGCAGCGGTACTGAGCTCAGCGACTCTGATGAAGATATTCCTATAACGACTTCCGAAAAATTGAGGGTCAACTAGTATGGCCGAAAAATAATATAAAATATTGTTGTGATAAAGATGGTTGTTCAATGTTGCGAGGGGTATTGCATAAAGGTGTGGGTTGGGGAAAACCGAGAAAAGTATGGGCGCAAAGGCAAATATTGTCGTAGTAGAGATTTGCAAGTGCCAATACACAATGACAGCATTAAATCTACGGAGAAACTATAAAGACACCATTAGTCGACCAAAGCATGGACCCATAATATAGTTGTTACGAATGACCAGAACTGCACAGCATACTCCAGGGAACCAGAGAATTGTACAGAGAGAGCACAATCACCTTGTTTCCGCCTCCTAATATAACCCGATCTCTTTCTCTGTTTGTGGTATTTACTTTACCTATAAGTTCTGTGGCGCTTGCAACAGGCTAACTTCTGAAGAGGAGAACAGTTCCTCTGGGGTTCAGTTCAAGAAAATGGATAGGCCGAACCTTGCACCCTATTTGCGGTGTAGGAATTTTTTTCCATGAAATCGTAACCACTGATACATTCACTGTATGGGATGCATTACTTATTGAGGTACTTCTTGTCCTTGTAACTCCCTATCATTCATGTAAACTTTCCACATTGTCTCCGGCAACTAATACAGAAACTCTTTCCAAAATTGTTGTGAAAGAAGCTTTATGCAAAAGTGTAATGAAAAAGGTGCAGCTTCAGAGTTCAATCACACCATGCGTAAACTTATCTCGTGTACACACCTAGTGGAAAATAAAACGCATCCCTCAACTTCGTACAATTTTTTTCTACAACTTACTCTTTCATCTCTTTTTCAACTATCTCGTGATGGGAGGCCGTTCTCTGCGCACATATGATGTAGTGACCCGTGGTACGGATGCTACGTAAAACTGTAGATCCCCTTCGTCAAATGACCTTAGATATTGCGAAGGGAGTTAAACAGCCCACATTAATCAATCGACAGAATGCACTGACGACGCAACGTCGTATACATCCGGTTACAACAACTAAATATGAATTATATGACAACCAAACCTAATGGTTACATTGATTACGACACAACTGGATTGAAGTTTGAACCCAACCACGGTCAGGGAATTAACTTTTGGATTAACCTTTTGGACTTGTTGTAACAAATTATTTTTTATGTACGTACGTATGTATGTATGTATGTATATATATGTGCAGCAGTTATACGAGTACATTTATGCATAAGAGACAGATTTGTGGCTGAAGATATGCTAATATTTTAACTAAACGTAACTATCGTACGCAATACGATATTTGTGACCCTTCTAAACTATTTTCTGTTCTTATATATAAATGATTTTGTCATTATACAAATAAATTATATTAACATAGTGATGGTATGCATTGTACAAATTATACCATTGTTGCGAGTTATCATTTAAACTAAACATGCTTCTAAAATCGACTCGTTGAACCCGTGTAAGAACTTGAAAACCTCGATGAGTTGACCGCGCAGCCTCAGAGTTTCCAGCGAAAACAATAGGATGTCATTTATCTACCAACCAACCAGACATTTTCGTGCATTTTCACGAACTAAACACATTTTATTCACACTCCGGCACTATTTGAGAGAAACATGTGCCCATATTTTTCCTTTTTGCCTAGCAAACGATACTCGTCTCTAAATTCTATTAAATACTCACGCAGACCTTTAGCCACAATCTCACTACAAACCTCGTCATGATATATATTAATGTAGTGGTAAAAATACTTAAGATTCTCCATGATGACAAGATTTACATTCTCAGTCGCAGGGTACGAGTACTCGGTATGATGCAACATGAATATAATTTCGCTTGTCGCACCACTCATCAACAAGACTCACTAACCATATCCGTGCTTCTCTTCTGCACGTGTTGTTTCTTCTACTTCACGGTATATGTAAGCTTTATAAAGTTTAGTCCTACAACATAGTTCAATACATCACTTGTACCACGAAATCCTGCAATGCTCTCGCCAGAATAGCCGTAGAGTATTTGTACCTGTTTCCTTCGCACGGTTCAATGTAGCCTTAAAAGCATCAAAGGATGGTAGAATAGGGTCTTTCAGTGTTCACCACATCTTCACACTTTACCGAATATCACTTCATAAAACTCGAGTACGCAATATTAAAGGTAGCCATCACTATTTTTCGTCTACGTGAGAGAATACACGTCTGAGATCCACGGCTTGCACGCTCAACTGAGCACGCAGGGGTAGAGATATGCCCAGGTAGTAGCAGGAGTCACGTGACCGATCATACAGGGGGCGGAGCTTAGGACAGATAATTCAAATGAATGAATTTATTAATATCTTACCACCTGTTAATTTCTAGGAGAAAGAATAAGCGCGAGATATCCCATTATAAAAGTTACGCTAGGAATTCCGGGGTACTGGGCACAATAGTACCCCGTAGAGTTTAAGGGTTAAACTTACAAAAAACTCGTAATAATTTTGATACTACGATTTCAAGGTTTTACGCACTTCTCTGTTCATAGTTAAACATAGGCGTAAGTTTTCTTCAAAACTGATATTAAGTAAGTTTAAAACTTAAGCTTACATAATGTTTAGTTAACTTTAAACTTGCATATTGTTATGTATTAAAACCAATTACTTATTTGAGGTTTGATAGTTCTTCCTCTTTCGAGCTCTGTTACCTGAAAGCTCTTCACTCTGTGATCCGTAAGGTTTTCAGTCCTATTTATTAATGTTGTCTTTAAAGGATAGGACGTAGAAATGAATTCTTACTGTGATAACTTTATTCTCAAATGAAAGGAGGTAAGTTTCTTTAGAGGAGTATTGAGCTGGTGAAGGAGAGAGTAGGGCTTCTCTTACAAGTTCCACTTTTATAGTATTCAATTCTTGAGTGAAATCCTATCACTGCTAAATTTTACATACAAGTTGTAGGTCAGTTAGGCATTTGAACGAAACGTTTTTGTAACACTGAATTCGATGTGTAACTTTAGCGTAACTTCTCCAGATTGATATATATATAATGCTAATAGCTCTGGCTGATGAATTTATGTTACACAAGAAATAACAGAAAACACAAGAAAAACAACTGCATAGATTTGGTGATCACAAACAACAGCAACCTAATAGATAATGTAGAGATATCCCCAACTATAATATCGGATCAAAACATTATTGAAATAACATCCAATATAAAACAAGAAGAAAGGAAAGAACACGAACAACAGAAAGAAGCAAATTCGAAATTTTTAATTTTCACACCAAAGGTATAAACTAGGAAGATGTTGCACTCAACATGGAAGTAATAGATTGGATTTTCATCTTCGTGAGATCATTGTGGAACGAACAAATGTACAGGGATCGAATATCGTAAACATACCAATATTATCTTAAGGAAATGCCTAATTCTTAACGTAACTTAACTGAACCTAACCTAACTTACATTTCTTTAAGGTGAATTTCACACTTAAACACATGAAATGAATAAATGATGCAAACCACGAGGAAAAAGAAGAAATGTTCCCAAGTCCTTTCGTGTACTCAGTAGTACACCTCGTCGGGGAATGGAGAAGGCCAGTGACGAAAATATATACATATGTACAACGGAACAGACAAACAAAGAGATTAGCACATGGTTAACAAGCATTGATTAAAAGCGAAAGACATTTTAACAAGATATTGTTAATTTCATACATTCCATATTCTATTCCTATTACTACTAATGGGAAAAAACTTTGGTTTAACTGTTTTGTTCTATTGCTAGCAGCAACAGAGATGAGTTTTTCAGAAATTGCCGTTGCCATCATCTCCTGGCTCATATATGTGCACGGAATCGTGCAGAATCTGTTTTCGAGTCGCCAAAATTTCCTTCATGCAATAAAATTGTGAAAGTCTACACAATTTTAAGTCTTCTCGCTATTTCTGGCATCTAGTTAAGAACCTCTCCATCAACTTTACATGTTCTCCCTCTCCTCCCCTTTTCCAATCTGGCTCAGGTGCTATCTCTTCTCTTCACAAAGCTGAACTATTCGCTCGAACTTTCGGTTCCAACTCAACCCTGAATGATTCCAGTGCTATTCCTCCGATATAATTATGTCTGAAACAACCACAATCGCCTCATTGTGCTTTACTGTGTTCAAGAACAAATTCATGCCTAAAGACACCTTAGCCGTGGAAAACTCTCGTCTTTGTCTTTCATCTGATACTATTCCTTCCTGCTCGAAGTTCGCTTTCATTCACCATGTCCTAAAGAAGGGTGATCACTCTCAACCCTCCAACTATCTTCCATTTGCTTTGATTTCTTGCCTTTGTAATGTTTTTGATTCCATCCTTAATAGGAAAATTCTTAATCACCCCTCTTCTTATAGTCTTCTTTCAGATCGTCAGTATGGGTTCTACATGGGAAGCTCTCCTGGCGATCTTTTTGCATATCTCTCTAACTCTTGGTCATCCCCTTTTTGGGATTTCGGTGAAACCTTTGTTATTGCGATATACATGTCAAAACCTTTTGATAGAGTCTGGCACAAATCTTTAATTTCGAAACTGCTATCCTTTGGTTTCAATCCTTCTATCTGTGCCTTCCTCTCTATTTTCCTTTCTGGACGATCTATCGATGCGGATGTAGCTGGCCACTGTTTTTCTCCTAAAGCTATTAACAGTGATGTTCCTCAGATTCTGTACTGTCACCACTCTTTAACTTTTATTGATCAATGATCTATTAAGTCGCACTCTCTGACCAATCCACTCCTATGACAATGATTTCACTCTTCACTTCTCCACCCGTTTCATAAAACGTCCCACCCAACAGTCACTCCGTGCTTCGCTTAGGATGGCAACGGTGCAACTGACCTCTGATCTTTCTGCTATCTCAGACTGCGACAGAGAAAATCATGTGACTTTCATTGCTTCAAAAACTCAGTTTCTCCATTTCTAACATTCTTATTGTTTCCTTCTCTTGTGATCTTTCCTGGAAAGAACACAGATACCCTCTTTCTAAAACAGTTTCTAAGGGGTTAGGTGTGTTGTCTCGGTTCCGCAGCTTCTTCACCCCACTCAGTTGCTGTCTCTGTACAGGGGTTTTGTTCGCCCCTGGATGGGGTATGCTTTTCATGTGTGGGCGTCTCAACCCACAGAGCCGGACTTGACCGAGTGGAATCTAAGACTTTTCGACTCACAAATTCTGCGCATCTTACTGATAGCCTTCAGTCCCCCTCCCTTCGCCACAATATTGCATCACTCTCTCTTTACTCTCGCTATTATATCAGACATTGCTCTTCTGAACACGCCATCTGCATGCCTCCGTCTTTAAGGAGAGCACGCAGTACCAGACTTTCAACACATTCTCATTACTTTTCTGTCCAACTTTCTAAAGCAAGGGTTAATCGGTATTTTCAATCTTTCATCCACTCAGCCGGTCAACTCTGGAATAATCTTCCTCAGTCCACATTTCCCCCTGTCTGTGACCTCCACTCTCTCAAACGTAGAGTGTCCAGGCATCTCAAAAATCCTGGACCTTGATTTTGGGTATCTTCTTCCTCAATGGGTGGGGCTTGTGCGAACATTCGCCCCTGGCCCTTCATTCCTGTATAAAAAAGTAGGCCGGAATGGAGGACGTTTGTTAGAGATATGTAAGTTCAGGACTATCTCCTTTATTTTGACAAAGCCTGGAAGCACCACCACGCATGGCAACGGCAATTTCTGAAAAACTCATCTCTGTTGCTGCTAGCATTAGAACAAGTAAAGTTAAACCAAGGTTTTTTCCCATTAGTAGTAGTAGGAACAGAATATGGAATGTATAAAATTAACAATATCTTGTTAAAATGAAATGTCTTTCGCTTTTAATCAATGCTTGTTAACCATGTGCTAATCTCTTTATTTCTCTATTCCGTTGTAGATATGCATATATTTTCGTCACTGGCCTTCTCCATTCCCCGACGAGGTGTACTGCTGCTGAGTACACGAAAGGACTTGGGAACATTTCTTCTTTTTCCTTGTGGTTTCCATCATTTATTCATTCATTTCATGTGTTTAAGTGTGAAATTCACCCTAAAGAAATGTAAGTTAGGTTAGGTTCAGTTAAGTTTACGTTAAGAATTAGGCATTTCCTTAAGATAATATTGGTATGTCTACGATATTCGATCCCTGTAAACTTGTTCCTTCCACAATGATCTCACGAAGATGGAAGTCCAATCTATTACGTCCGTGCTGGATGCAACATCTTCCTAGTTTATACCTTTGGTGTGAAAATTAAAAATTTTGAATTTGCTTCTTTCTGTTGTTCGTGTTCTTTCCTTTCTTCTTGCTTTTATATTGGATGTTATTTAAATAATGTTTTGATCCGATATTATAGTTGGGGATATCTACATTATCTATTAGGTTGATGTTGTTTATGATGACCAAATCTATGCAGTTGTTTTTCTTGTGTTTTCTGTTATTTCTTGTGTGAACATAAATTCAGCAGCCAGAGTTATTAGCATTATATATATATATATATATATATATATATATATCAATCTAGAGAAGTTACGCTAATGTTATACATCGAATTCTGTGTTACAAAAACGTTTCGTTCAAATGCCTAACTGAAATACAACTTGTATGTAAAATTTAACAGTGATAGGATTTCACTCAAGAATTGAATACAATAAAAGTGGGATTTGTAAGAGAAGATCTACTCTCTCCTTCACCAGCTCAATACTCCTCTAAAGGAACTTATCTCCTTTCATTTGAGAATAAAGTTATCACAGTAAGAATTCATTTCTACGTCCTAACCTTTAAAGACAACATTAATAAATAGGACTGAAAACCTTAAGGACCACAGAGTGAAGAGCTTTCAGATAACAGAGCTCGAAAGAGGAAGAACTATCAAACCTCAAATAAGTAATTGGTTTTAATACATAACAAAAAGCAAGTTTGAAGTTAACTAAACATTATGTAAGCTTAAGTTTTAAATTGATTTAATATCAGTCTTGAAGAAAACTTACGCCTATGTTTAACTATGAACAGAGAAGTGCGTAAAACCTTGAAATCTAGTATCAAAATTATTACGAGTTTTTTGTAAGTTTAACCCTTAAACTCTACACGGGGTACTATTGTGCCCGAGTACCCCGGAATTCCTGGCATAACTTTTATAATGGGATATCTCGCGCTTATTCTTTCTTCTAGAAATTAACAGGTGGTAAGATATTAATAAATTCATTCATTTGAATTATATGTCCTAAGGTCCGCCCCCTGTATGATCGGTCACGTGACTCCTGCTACTACCTGGGCATATCTCTACCCCTGCGTGTTCAGTTGAGCGGTGCAAGTCGTGGATCTTAGATGTGTATTCTCTCACGTAGACGAAAAATAGTGATGACTACCTTTAATATTGCGTACTCGAGTTTTATGAAGTGATATTCGGTAAAGTGTGAAGATGTGGTGAACACTGAAAGGCCTCTATTCTACCATCCTTTGATGCTTTTAAGGCTACATTGAACAGTGCGAAGGAACTACAGGTACAAATACTGTACGACTAATCTGGCGAGAGCATTGCAGGATTTCGTGGCACAAGTGATGTATTGAGCTATGTTGTAGAACTAAACTTTATGAAAGCTTACATATACCATGAAGTAGAAGAAACAACACGTGCAGAAGAGAAGCAGCGGATATAGTTAGTGAGTCTTGTTGATGAGTGGTGCGACAAGCGAAATTATATTATGTTGCATCATAACGAGTACTCGTACCCTGCGACTGAGAATGTAAATCTTGTCATCATGGAGAATCTTAAGTATTTTTACCACTACATCAATATATATCATGACGAGGTTTGTAGTGAGAATGTGGCTAAACGTGTATGTGAGTATTTAGTAGAATTTAGAGACGAGTATCGTTTGCTAGGCAAAAAGGAAAAATATGGGCACATGTTTCTCTAAAATAGATTGCCGGAATGTGAATAAAATGTGTTTAGTTCGTGAAAATACACGAAAATATCTGGTTGGTTGGTAGATAAATGAACATCCTATTGTTTTCGCTGGAAACTCGGAGGCTGCGCGGTGAACTCATCGACGTTTTCAAGTTCTTACACGGGTTCAACGAAGTCGATTTTAGAAGCATGTTTAGTTTAAATGATAACTCGCAAGAATGATATAATTTGTACAATGCATACCATCACTATGCTAATATAATTTATTTGTATAATGACAAAATCATTTATATATAAGAACAGAAAATAGTTTAGAATGGTCACAAATATCGTATTGCGCACGATAGTTACGTTTAGTTAAAAATGATTAGCATATCTTCAGCCACAAATCTGTCTCTTACGCATAAAATGTACTCGTATAACTGCTGCACATATATATACGTACATACACACATACATACGTACGTACATAAAAAATAATTTGTACAACAAGTCCAAAAGGTTAATCCAAAAGTTAATTCCCTAACCGTGGTTGGGTTACAAACTTCAATCCAGTTGTGCCGCAATCAATGTAACCTTTAGGTTTGGTTGTCATATAATTCATATTTAGTTGTTGTAACCGGATGTATACGACGTTGCGTCGTCAGTGCATTCTGTCGATTGATTAATGTGGGCTGTTTAACTCCCTTCGCAATATCTAAGGTCATTTGACGAAGGGGATCTAGAGTTTTACGTAGCACCCGTACCACGGGTCACTACATCATCTGGGCGCAGAGAACGGCCTCCCATCACGAGATAGTCCAAGGAGAGATGAAAGAGTGCGTTGTAGGTTATTTTAAATGTAGGTTATTTTTAATGAGTCTAGAGTTTCATTGGTGCCGTTTATTTTCCACTAGCTGTGTACACGAGATAAGTGTACGCATAGTGTGAATGAACTCTGAAGCTGCACTTTATTCATTACACTTTTGCATAAAGCTTCTTTCACAACAATTTTGGAAAGAGTTTCTGTATTAGTTGCCGGAGACAATGTGGAAAGTGTGCGTGAAAGGTAGGGAGTTACAAGTACAAGAAGTACCTCAATAAGTAATGCATCCCATACCGTGGATGTATCAGTGGTTACGATTCTAGGAAAAAATTCCTTCACCGCAAATAGTGTGCAAGGTTCGGCCTATCCATTTTCTTGAACTGAACCCCAGAGGAACTGTTCTCCTCTTCAGAAGTTAGCCTGTTGCAAGCGCCACAGAACTTATAGGTAAAGTAAATACCACAAACAGAGGAAGAGAACGGGTTATATTAGGAGGCGGAAACAAGGTGATTGTGCTCTCTCTGTACAATTCCCTGGTTCCCTGGAATATGCTGTGCAGTTCTGGTCATTCGTAACACCTATATTATGGGTCCATGCTTTGGTCGACTAATGGTGTCTTTATCTTCTCTCCGTAGATTTAATGCTGTTATTGTGTATTGGCACTTGCAAATCTCTACTACGACAATATTTGCCTTTGCGCCTATACTTTTTTTGGTTTTCCTCAACCTATCCCTTTATGCAATATCCCTCGCAACATTGAACAACCATCTCTATCACAACAATATTTTATATTATTATTTTTTCGGCCGTACTAGTTGAGCCTCAATTTTTTGGATGCAAGTCGTTATAGGAATATCTTCATTAGAGTCGCTCAGCTCAGTACCGCTTAAAACAAAATTAACGCTGCTACTCTTCATAATCCTGACATTACCAGAAACAGCACAGTAACACAAAGATCAATAGAAAATAAGAAATCTAGAAGATTTCTACAAGCAGAATGAGCATTATTATGTCTTACGGACCATACTAATTTCAGCTTTCCCAAGATTCCTGACTTGTAGATTTGGTTATGTGTGTGTATGTGTGTGTGTGATTTCTACAAGCAGAATGTGCATTATTATGTTTTGCGGCCATACTAATCTCAGCTTTCCCAAGATTCCTGACTTGTGGATTTGGTTATATATGTGTGTCTCTCTTCTCTCTCTCTCTTCTCTCCTCTCTCTCTCTCTCTCTCTCTCTCTCTCTCTGTCTCTCTCTCTCTCTCTTGCCTTTAAAAATAATATAATTTAAAATTAAGTTTTTAACTTCAGTAGTAATGGTAATGGCAAATATAATATATGAAGTCAGTGGAGGAAAATCTGGAGAGAAGTGATGAAATTAGGCCAAATGGTCCTTTGCGGTCATGCTTTGCGGTCGGCCTGAGGCAGTTTGTACATTCTTTCTTCCAGAGACGATTTCAAAGAAGGAATGAAATGAAATGAAAAGGTTTATTGGCAGACTATAGTCCATATGACAATAAACACTTTAGGTGAAGTTAGTTTAAATAATTATTTCTTTTGGTGTTTATTGTTTATCTTATATATATATATATATATATTACTGATTGCTCACCCCAACGAAAAAAATTGTACGAAAATGAAAAGACATTATATAGAAAGGATTGTCAAAAGTAAACAGACAAAACGACGTTTAAATAAACTACTTCTTATGCTAGTCAATTTTAAGGAGAAAGTCGATTAAATACAATTGTTTGTGTGTATGTATTTCGCCTGAACTATTAGTTTGATGATTATACGTTTCGTATTTCTTATATTATTTTTTATTTTATTTTTGATCAATCCATCCTATGTATAGGAGTGTATATTTATCTTCTATATATTTCCAATAACACTGGGTCACAAAATTTGAAAAATTTTCTGTTTATTGTGATTTTCCTGTCGTTTCTTAATGATTTCGGGGCGCTGATTCCAAAAATGATATTGGTTTTGCTCTTTCATCAACCGTTTCAAAAATATAGGTTATCACACTTTTCATATGGCACAAAGTATATAAAGAAGGCTAACAAATATTTTCTGAAAATAAAAACACTTGGAAATTAATGTTTATTGAAACAAAATTGTTTGACAAACCCAAAATGGCGCAAAGGATATAATATATATCATGAGGAGAACCGATAAGAGAATAACAAGCCTCGTTATGCAGTGTGCGTTCCTTAAAAATACACTGGAGAACTCGACTTCCGCGTATGAACATTCTTATCCTTTCTGATCAGCGACCATACGTAGTCTCCCATCATGGAAGCATCCTAATGGCCGTGGTACCTTTTCTCCATCGTGTGAATATCTTGATGGAATCTTTCGCCATTCACTCACATCGCCCAGGTTATCACGAAAAAAGTCTAGATGTGAATGCAGATAGTGTAATTTTAAAGACATACGGCACCCCATTTTGCCATAGCACTTAATCAAGTTTGACAATAACGTCTTATAGTTTGGTGCTTTATGGTTGCCTAAAAACCTACGAACCACATCACGGAAAGCACATCAAGCCTGTTTTTCGATCGGAGTCATCTTGGCTTCAAAGTTCTTTGAATTCAACAGCGCCTTGACTTGTGGTCCTACAAAGATGCCAGCCTCGACTTTGGCCTCAGAGAGTTTAGGGAACATGACGCGAATCTGTTAGAAAACTTCCCCTCCAAAATCTAACGCAGTTACAAACTGCTTAATTAGACCCAACTTAATATGGAGAGGTGGTAGCAGAACTATGTCAGGCTTCACAAGAGGTTCCCTGAGTACATTGTACTTTCCTGGTTGCAGTCCTTCACGTGGAGGCCACTGAACTGTTTTATAGTGCTCAGTTGAAGCCCTGCTATCCCACAGGCAAAGAAAACATGAATATTTAGTAAACCCTCCTTGTAAACCTAACAGGAATCCAATCATTTTGAAATCACCACACACGTCCCAGTTCTATTGTTCATACCTGATTTGAGTGAGCAGTTGTTTGACATTTTCATAGTCCTCTTTCATTTGAACAGAATGTGCAACTGGTATAGATGGATATTTGTTCCCATTGTGGAGTAGAACAGCTTTTAAACTCCGAGTTGAACTGTCAATAAACAGGCGCCACTCTGAGGGTATATGTGTTAACCCAATAGCTGTGAATAGACCAGTAACCTCGCTGCAATAACAGAGAGAGCCATTGACATCGTAGAACCTTGCAAACTCTTCATGCCGCTTTCGGTATACAGTGCTCTTGCAGTCTTCGCCAAGCAAATTCCACTCTTTGAGTCTGGAGGTCAGAAGCTCAGACCCTGATTTCGTCAGACCCAAATCTCTAATTAAGTCGTCCAATTCCCTCTGATTTGGAAAGTGAGGGTTTGTACTGAAAGTTACTGTAAATTCTTCATCATGACTGTCCTCACCAGCCGACATCCCAGATGAGCTAGCTGCATCCTCATTTTCAACCTGCAAAGCAAAGAAACAAAATATAGGCATAGCTATATATGTAGAAGAGCATCAGCACTAAGAAAAATCGACACATAATGACCCACAGTCTGTAAATACAGAAGTAAAGTAATAATGGATAGATACCTGTTCTGGTGGACGTGGTATTGGAAGATCTTCGCCATGTGGTACAGGAGCTATGGAAGACGCTATGCTTGGATACTGAAGAGTCTGCCTTCCATTAACTTTCCTGTACTTAGAAACATCTACCATGCAGTAGTAGCAATCGTCGTGGTGGCTCTTTGGTTCTCTCCATATTCTGGGTACCGCAAAGGGCATTGCCCTGCGTACTCCCCGCAGCCACCCTTCAAGTGTGGAGCGGCAGCTTCCACAGATCACATGGGGTGCCCAGGGCTTATCTTGGTCACCCATAGGCATACCAAAATAGAGCCGATACGCGATCCAGAACTTGGTGCCTTTCGCAATCTTGTGCGATACTTGCTTGGGGCCTATGTAATACCCACAAACGTAGCAGAATATATCCGGCGAGTGTTTACAAGCTCTAGTTGCCATTCTCTTTACCAAACTGTACTACATTAATCATAACCTGCAGATATAGAGAGGTGTTATTAAATCTGCAACAGATTACAGATTCTAGAAAAAAGATGTATTCACAACACTGAAATAATGTTCGCAATAAAAAAGGATCGATAACACTCAAATCGTCAGCAGAGAGAAGTACAGAAACACAGTACCTCAGTGCTGGTAACCACCAGACAAACAACCTCTTTCTTTGTGTGCTCACACTGACTTCTCAGACTCTGCGCTCTTCTTTATATAGCACAGTGGAAGTTTCGGGCAATTTCTAGAGCAAGAAACTGTCAACGAACATCCGGATTGTTCTCAACAATTCCTGATTATTCAGATATTGCTGCGCCCATAATAACATTATACTGGTAAAACATGAAAAATGGATTATCTCTGAAACAATTGATGATACACACAAACCAAGGCCAGATTTGGACTCAGCGCCCACAAATGCATATAAATACAAAAAATTCTATATAAACAGAATCAGTGTTACACAGTGTAATTCGTCTAAATAAACAGAATGATGTAATGGTGTTTTATTTATTTCAGTTTAAATGTATTTCTTTTATTGTTAATATTGTGCTTCGTTTTAAGGAGAATAATTTTAAGGAGAAAGTTACGCATGCTTTTAATAAATAAAAACATTATTTGGCAACTTGTATGAATTAAAATAAATGGCGATATCTGCCAACTCTCCCTAATAATGTATACCTGAACAATTAAAATAAATGGTGGTATCTGGTAATCCCTTCATATGAATAAAAATATTATTTGGCAACTCATGTAAATAAAAGAAATGGTGGTATCTAGCAACTCATCCTAATAATGTATACCTGAACAATTAAAATAAATGGTGGTATCTGGTAACCCCCTCCTTATATAAAAAGTGATATCTGGCAACTCACCATCCTCTATATAACACCTGCTTGGCTTCAGGACGCTCATAATGATGCGGACCCCGGCGGAATAAAGAACTCTCCTTCCTTCTTAGGTTAAGACTTAGGTTAGGTTTCTCTTTGGGTCGTGAAGACATCCAATCTTCTCCCCCAAAGACCTCCTCCGTCTCTCCTTTCTCTTCCTCTCTTAGGTTAAGGTTACCTCTTTGGGGGGAGGTCATCCTCCCTTCTCCCCCCGAAGCTCCCTCCCCTTTCCCCCCTTGGCAAAATTGATTTGTTCTATTCCCCTACCCCCTTTGCAACATTGAGATGTTGCAGAACACCTCCCCTTCATTGCATAATACTCCCCCTTTGCAACATACCCCCACCCCCTTTGCAACATTGAACATTATTTCTGCAACATCTTGCAACATTCTTGCACTCTTCCATTTTGCGCCCACACTACTCATACTTTCATTCGTTCTAGGATTCATGTTTATTGTCACCTTAATCGCTAGAGTGATAAGGTACGTGTGTCTGCTGCACATGTTTTAGTTTTATATTGTATATCTATCTATCTATTAAATATACTTCTCGTCGTATTTTGTTCAGAGAATAGTTAAATCGGCTCTCTCTCTCTCTCTCTCTCTCTCTCTCTCTATATATATATATAATATATATATATTATATATATATATATATATATATAATACAGTATATATATATATATATATATTAGGGTGTTTCATAAATTAAAAGTTTGGAAAAATTTTAATCCACATGGATCCCCTTGTTCCATTTGCTGAGGAGACTGATAAACCGAAGTATTAATTCAATAGTTTAAAGTTTACGGGTCCCCAGTTTGATGCTCTGGCAGATCATAAACGGAAAAAATTAAACAAAAATCTGTCAATGAATTTTTATTCAACAAACGAGTACCATTTCACTACACATTTTCACAAAGATACAAAAAACATAACCACTTCTTGCGAATCATTTGTCCATGAAATCCTTCTTGGTTTTATTCGGGTATTTCGCCCTATGCTGCATCACAGTTTTGAGCAAATACTGCTTCTGCTCTTCGTTCTTCGTCAGAGAACAGTTGAACTCTTTGAAGCCCTCTACTTCAGTCCACTCGGCAACTGGCTTTTTCAAGAATTCTGTGTCCAAGTCGAATGCATGGAAGAAAGCCATCGTCTTTCCTTGACCAAATCCAAGCAAACTCGCGCTATCTTCTCGCCGGTTCCGGACGTCACCTTAGGAACGCCGAGCAACTTCTCCTTGCCGTCGCCAGAGACGAGGACGGCGATCCGGTCAACGCTCTCCTTCCATTGCTCATTGTCAGGTAGGAGCTTACCGTCCCAATGCAAGACAAGAGGCTGACCAGGACAAACTTCGTCGGATTGATAACTTTCAGCAGCCACCTTCCTGAGAGCCTTGCGTGTGCGGTACATGGTACTGGCAGAAATGGACAGTTCATCCAAGTCAAAACCTAGTGATTTAGCCGCTGCAGCGTACGACATAGCTGAATCGCGGTACGAAATATTCAGCCGATCGTAGGTAGTCGTCACATCCTGTGAGATCAGATTCCTGCGTCGCTTCTTGGTATTTCCCTTGGAGGAGGATGGAAAAACTTCCACGGTTGGGTCAACGACATCTGAGTCAGTCTCTGACGAAGTTGAAATCACTAAAGCCCCCGTATCTTCTGCAGCTCCTTGTTCCTTCCTGGCCTCTCCTGTTGTTCCTTAATCTTGTCCAGCCTCTTCCTTTTCCTAATCTCCTTATAGTGAAGCTTCATGTCAACAGGGCCCATGCTGCAGGAATTTGGATCTTCACGCTGCATGTCGAGAAAGTGGATGTCCTCCTGATTCTTCATCATTTCCTTAGCCTGTGAATGAGCAATGTCCATGATCTCCTTCGCTATTGCCTCCTTGAACATCGCCTCCTTCACTCGGAAGGACTCTGCTTTATGTGACTTGTGCTTCACAAGCCGGTCGTATTCCTTGAGAAGGGATTCCATCTTCCTCAAGGCCGAATCTCGACGCATCATGGGGATTCTCGCTCTCTCCCAAAATATGAGACAGGCATCCAAGCACAGGTTCAGGCATTTAGTACGTCCAAATTTTTGCTCCTTTTGGTGGTAAAAGTACTTTTTGAGTACTTGCAACTGAGTTGGAAGGCCACTTGATGTGATGTTCGCATCCGTCTGGCCAATAAGAAACACTTCTGTTTTCGCTCTGGTAGACACCTGGAAAAGAAAACAAACTAAATAATTCCACAGAAATAATTTCAAGTCGTAATTAATTTCATTAATGAAATAAAGAAAAGCAGTAACTGGGACTCGAACCAGTGTCATAGCCGTTTGGCGGCATCGCTCAAGTCGGCGTACACAGCACGCTATCCACTACACCATCTAGGGAGTGGATAGCGTGCTGTGTACGCCGACTTGAGCGATGCCGCCAAACGGCTATGACACTGGTTCGAGTCCCAGTTACTGCTTTTCTTTATTTATAAAACTGATACGTGTACACTACGTTCTCTTTGACAATTCATTAATTAAATAAATTTCAATACCGCAGTAAAATTACATTAATTAGTATCATAAATAATTACCAGCTTAGTTGTCCAATATGCAACAGACTAATTAATTTCATGTAATATTAATAATAAATATCACTACCACAGTAAAATGACAGAAATTAAATAATAATAAATTTCAATACCACAGTAAAATGAGATAATTAG
>JAJOZX010010326.1:0-2500 GCA_023014485.1 Bathynomus jamesi | reverse complement strand
TTTTGGTTTTTTTGGCTAAAAATACAATAGTTACCCCTTTTTCTTTGATTTATTCAACACGACGTGAATGCAACGAGTCTTTTACTTATATAGAGGTTCTGAATGTAGGGATCTAGGCTTGCTTTAAACCCTAGATCCATGTCCCAAAGCTGGATCCTGTCTGCTTTGCAGATAGCTGGTGAGGGAAGCTATATTTATGGGATCTCTTTGCGAGAGACCCGTTGCCCACGTCGGGCTAAAATCATGAAAAAGAAAAAAATGTATATTGTCATTTACCATTACTTATTCGGACTATAGTGGATTTAATTTTCCCAGAAGAGTTCCTTGTTCCATGCACGGTTTGTGTTTAACATATAATGTTCTCAGGGAACCATTCTGAGTTTGTGTATACTAAACGGACGTGTTTCGTGCCTTGAAAAGTGGACGCTCAATGTCCCGGTTGAGGTTTAAGTTTTGGTTTTTTTTGGCTAAAAATACAATAGTTACCCCCTTTTTCTTTGATTTATTCAACACGACGTGAATGCAACGAGTCTTTTACTTATATAGAGGTTCTGAATGTAGGGATCTAGGCTTGCTTTAAACCCTAGATCCATGTCCCAAAGCTGGATCCTGTCTGCTTTGCAGATAGCTGGTGAGGGAAGCTATAT
Organism: Bathynomus jamesi; assembly: GCA_023014485.1. Taxonomy (NCBI): domain Eukaryota; kingdom Metazoa; phylum Arthropoda; class Malacostraca; order Isopoda; family Cirolanidae; genus Bathynomus; species Bathynomus jamesi. The sequence continues at coordinate 1,853 of JAJOZX010010326.1, read as the reverse complement.
TTATGGGATCTCTTTGCGAGAGACCCGTTGCCCACGTCGGGCTAAAATCATGAAAAAGAAAAAACTATGGTATTTGTCATTTACCATTACTTATTCGGACTATAGTGGATTTAATTTTCCCAGAAGAGTTCCTTGTTCCATGCACGGTTGTGTTTAACATATAATGTTCTCAGGGAACCATTCTGAGTTTGTGTATACTAAACGGACGTGTTTCGTGCCTTGAAAAGTGGACGCTCAATGTCCCGGTTGAGGTTTAAGTTTTGTTTTTTTTTGGCTAAAAATACAATAGTTACCCCCTTTTTCTTTGATTTATTCAACACGACGTGAATGCAACGAGTCTTTTACTTATATAGAGGTTCTGAATGTAGGGATCTAGGCTTGCTTTAAACCCTAGATCCATGTCCCAAAGCTGGATCCTGTCTGCTTTGCAGATAGCTGGTGAGGGAAGCTATATTTATGGGATCTCTTTGCGAGAGACCCGTTGCCCACGTCGGGCTAAAATCATGAAAAAAAAAAAACTATGGTATTTGTCATTTACCATTACTTATTCGGACTATAGTGGATTTAATTTTCCCAGAAGAGTTCCTTGTTCCATGCACGGTTTGTGTTTAACATATAATGTTCTCAGGGAACCATTCTGAGTTTGTGTATACTAAACGGACGTGTTTCGTGCCTTGAAAAGTGGACGCTCAATGTCCCGGTTGAGGTTTAAGTTTGGTTTTTTTTGGCTAAAAATACAATAGTTACCCCCTTTTTCTTTGATTTATTCAACACGACGTGAATGCAACGAGTCTTTTACTTATATAGAGGTTCTGAATGTAGGGATCTAGGCTTGCTTTAAACCCTAGATCCATGTCCCAAAGCTGGATCCTGTCTGCTTTGCAGATAGCTGGTGAGGGAAGCTATATTTATGGGATCTCTTTGCGAGAGACCCGTTGCCCACGTCGGGCTAAAATCATGAAAAAGAAAAAACTATGGTATTTGTCATTTACCATTACTTATTCGGACTATAGTGGATTTAATTTTCCCAGAAGAGTTCCTTGTTCCATGCACGGTTTGTGTTTAACATATAATGTTCTCAGGGAACCATTCTGAGTTTGTGTATACTAAACGGACGTGTTTCGTGCCTTGAAAAGTGGACGCTCAATGTCCCGGTTGAGGTTTAAGTTTTGGTTTTTTTTGGCTAAAAATACAATAGTTACCCCCTTTTTCTTTGATTTATTCAACACGACGTGAATGCAACGAGTCTTTTACTTATATAGAGGTTCTGATGTAGGGATCTAGGCTTGCTTTAAACCCTAGATCCATGTCCCAAAGCTGGATCCTGTCTGCTTTGCAGATAGCTGGTGAGGGAAGCTATATTTATGGGATCTCTTTGCGAGAGACCCGTTGCCCACGTCGGGCTAAAATCATGAAAAAGAAAAAACTATGGTATTTGTCATTTACCATTACTTATTCGGACTATAGTGGATTTAATTTTCCCAGAAGAGTTCCTTGTTCCATGCACGGTTGTGTTTAACATATAATGTTCTCAGGGAACCATTCTGAGTTTGTGTATACTAAACGGACGTGTTCGTGCCTTGAAAAGTGGACGCTCAATGTCCCGGTTGAGGTTTAAGTTTTGTTTTTTTTGGCTAAAAATACAATAGTTACCCCCTTTTTCTTTGATTTATTCACACGACGTGAATGCAACGAGTCTTTTACTTATATAGAGGTTCTGAATGTAGGGATCTAGGCTTGCTTTAAACCCTAGATCCATGTCCCAAAGCTGGATCCTGTCTGCTTTGCAGATAGCTGGTGAGGGAAGCTATATTTATGGGATCTCTTTGCGAGAGACCCGTTGCCTACGTCGG